>CM073778.1:101824-134705 GCA_037158775.1 Hetaerina titia | reverse complement strand
TTTGTGGGTTTTCCAAAAAAATGTATATATATATATATATATATATGTGTATATATATATATATATATAACTTTTGGACGGCACAATAGAGCACAGAATAAAACAGATAACACGTAAAAGGACACTCACACTGTAGATGATTTAAGCTTTCGGCCTACTCCGAGGCCTTCTACAGTAGAAGCATCTACAGTGTGATTGTCCTTTTACGTGTTATCTGTTTTATTCTGTGTTCTATTGTGCCGTTCAAAAGTTATATTGCTCTCGTGATTACTTCCGCATCATCGATATATATTATTAGGTAATCTACCGGTTAAGGTAGGTTTTTGGATGGACACAACTATCAAATAAACATTTTGTGACTCCCCCCATAGCAAACAAATCTATATCAGTCCCTCTTCATCTCGGTGTACTTCTTTCCTCCTTTCATCCCGTCCAACATCCCTATCCTGTTCCTACCCTTACCAGGATAGGGATGTTGGACGGGATGAAGGGAGGAAAGAAGTACACCGAGATGAAGATATATATATATATATAAATATATATGTATATATATATATACACTTTTTTGGAAAACCCACAAACGTGTAATGTAAATTCACTGATAGTCATAACAAACACAGAAACCAAAACACAAAAGAGGGAAAACTGGTCTGTTCCTAATTCCTCTTGAGAAAGGTGGTTGGACCACCGAAAATTCGAGAACCAGTGAGTTTTTCCTCTTTTGTGTTTTGGTTTCTGTGTTTGTTATGACTATCAGTGAATATATATATATATATATATATATATATATATACTTTCGTGATCTGCTCAAAACCGCCTTCCCCACATGTCCTGTGTTCGCCTTTTATGTGTTTTCCTATCCCCTTTCCTTATACCTATTTCTATGTTTGAATGAATATTTGTGCGCCGTATGGCGGGACTTCGTATTTGAATGTGTATCTGGCCAATGTGGCTCATCTCTTCTTCTGACTATGCGTGCCACGAAACGTACTGTTCCTATTCTATATGATACTATATGGTTTCTAACCAACTGTCCCCTCTTCTTGTGTGTATTGTCTATTTCTCCTTTGGTGGCTGGAACAGCTCCCTAAAGCCTTCCTTTTGCAAAATGATTCGGAGCACTTGGGCGTCTTGAAAACATCGCAGATCTCAAGGTAAATTAAGTTTCCTCGGTTGTGTAATGGTAGCACATCCGCCCGGCAAGTGGAAGATCCGGTGTTCAAATCCCGGTCAAGGAAACATTTCGTGATCTGCTCAAAAACCGCCTTCCCCACATGTGTTGTGTTCGCCTTTTATGTGTTTTCCTATCCCTTTTCCTTATACGTAAGGCAAAGGCATCGTCATGTGAGGATTACAGAACAATAAGTTTGATATCCCACGCAGCTAAAGTTGTTCTCAGGATCATCAACAAAAGGATAGAGAGTAAGGCAAATGATTACTTAGGAGATGATCAGTTTGGGTTTAGGAAAGGAAGAGGTACGCGTGATGCCATTGCAGTAATGAGAACACTAATCGAGAGGAATATAGAATACAATCAGGACGTTTTTGCCTGTTTTGTAGATTTCGAAAAAGCGTTTGATAGAGTGAATTGGGATAAATTAATGCGTGTATTGCAGAAAATAGGAATGGATTGGAGGGACAGGAGACTGATCCGTAACCTGTACCTGTCTCAGACTGCTCAGGTGCGAGTGAGGAACGGAGAGTCCGGATGGGCAGTGTTAGGAAGAGGTGTAAGGCAGGGTTGGCCATTGTCACCGGTGCTGTTCAACGTATATGTAGAGGAAATGATTAAAGAGGTATGGGAAGAACTGGAGGTAGGAATGAAAGTCGGAGGGGAATTCGTAAAATCGGTTAGGTTTGCTGATGACCAAGCATTAGTTGCTCAGTCAGCCAAGGGGTTGCAAGCATTGCTGAGTGAATTGAAGGTTCAGTGCGATAAATATGGGATGAGAATCAATATTAATAAAACAATGGTTATGCGATTTTCCAGAAAGAAAAAGGCTAAGCTAAATATTAAAATAGGCGGGGAAAAAATAGAACAGGTAGAACAGTTTACATATCTCGGAAGTGTGTTGGACCAACACGGTCAAAATGGTAGGGACGTAAGGAGAAGAATTGCGCTAGGCAAGGAGGCTTTCTCAAGGAGGAGGGAGTTGATGAGGGGGACGTTGAGTAGGGATGTTAAGACAAGACTCGTAAAAACTCTGATATGGAGCGTAGCTATGTACGGCGCGGAAACCCGGTCACTGAAGCAGGAAGATAGACGTAGATTGGAGGCTTTTGAAATGTGGGTGTGGAGAAGGATGAAGAAGGTGAAATGGACCGAAAGGAAAACAAATGAGGAAGTACTAGAGATTGTGGTTGAGGAGAGGAGTTCGTTGAGAGAAATCCTATGGAGGCAGGAATAATGGATGAAAGGCGTATTGAGCGGTAGTGGAATGTTGAAGAAGGTGATAGAGGGGAGAATGTTGGGTAAGCGAGGAAAGGGTAGGAACAGGGTAGGGATGTTGGATGGGATGAAGGGTGGAAAGAAGTACACAGAGATGAAGAGGGACCTGATGTAGTTTAGGTTGCTGGATTAGGTTTTGTTTGGAGTTACAAAATATTTATTTGATAGTTGTGTCCATCCAAAAGCCTACCCTAACCGGAATATTACCTAATAATAATAAATAATATATATATATACACACATATATAATATGGTTGTGTGTTGTGTGATTATTTTCAATAAAACTATTATAGCCCAAAGGGAATTAGCGAAAAATTGCCCAAAAGATTGGGGGGGGAGAAATGAAAACCACCTCGGAATGGTCGCGCCTCACGCCCGGAGGGAAAGGGATTCCGTAGTCATTCACGGGCCCTTAGGGCGATCGGGGCCCTCAATTCCCCTGCTCCGCCTACCCCCCCGACGGCGCCCCGTCCCCTTCTCCGGGTGAGAGCTCCAATTGCCCTCAGCGGGCGACACGATTCGTCTCGCCGGCCATTCCATTCACCCCATGCCGCCTTTAACGGCGCTCCAAATGATCCCTGCGACCCACACCCCTCGCTTCCCCCCCCATCCCTGCCTCTCCCTTCGCTGAGTGACCACCTGGGAACTCTCACCAATTAATTGGACGATGGCTCAGTTTTGACCCCCGCGTGTGGGTGGCGGCAGTCTTGCCCCCCGCCCCTCACTCTTAGTTAACCCCACCCTCCCTCGCCCATATTTACCCCACACCCTCCCAGACGACCCTAAAACCATGGCATGGTTTGGTCGATGAATCCTGCGGGAACCATAGTCCGGACGCCGTAATTACCGTAAACTCCTCCGGAGGCCGTGGGCCCATCCCCGCAGCTACGCCCGCCCCTTCCGACCTTTCATTAGTTCCCCCATCGCCCCTCCCACTAATGAACACTTTTTTCAAACTGATTTCCCGCCCTTAATCACTGCCCGACGTCTCTGCCTTCGCCCTTACCCTTCCAAACCTCTCCCTCATGGGTCGTCTCATTTCTATAAAAGGTCCCCTCCTCCTCCTAGGACTTCTCACGTCTTAATCAACGCCCCGCCCTGCGAACGGGGGCCCTCCAAGGGAAGATTGATGAGGATCCCATTAAAAAATTCCCCGACTGAGCGCTCTCTCTCTCTTCAGCCCTGTTTACTTTTAATCCAACCAACGGTTAGCGAGAATGCGAAATGCTTCCGGACGTGTTGCCTCGCCCTCCATTCCCTCCGCGCAATCGGAGCGAACGAGCATAGAGGTGTTTCACCAATCCTCGTGCCCTCGGAGCTAATATTGAAACTCGCGAGGGAAGACTGGAAAATTTTTGTTGACTTTGAACGCGCATGGAGTGGCAACACTGAATGATAAATCTTGCCCATTCCCCAATATGGAACGGCACGTTAGTGCGGTGCCTTTGCGGTGTCTGCGTTTGAGATTATTCCATTAAATAGTTGTAGGAACGTTTTCACACGACAAACAGGTTTTCATTCTATCAATATACGAAGCCGCCTTTATTGCACTCCACAAACGCCATGACCTCTCACGGATTAAGAAGATCAAACCGCAGGACTTATTTCTGCGACCTCCTTTTTGGCAATATTTGTGGCAATATATTTTAAATGCGTTTGACTAAATCGCGAAGATGGGCAATAGGTAATCCGCCTCAATGCACTCTTGAGATGCACCAGCACGCTCAGTTCCCCCCACCTCTTCCTCTCCCGTTCCAGGGGCAGGGGTAAGACATACAGAAGTAAAAGGGTATGAGCGAAACGCGACCTTCCCAAATAAGTTCGCCAAAAAAGGAAATAAGCTAAATTAAACGTTTAAATGGGATGAAAAGATCTAGACTAGATGGAGCAGATTTTCTAACTTGGCAGTGTTCCTGACAAACACGGTCAAAGTAATAGGGGCACAGGAAGAAGAATTGCGTTCGGAAAAGAAGCCTAATTGAAGAAGAAGAATTTGAAAGGCAAAGCTGTTTTTGTGAAAGACAAAGAGTAAGCAAATATTAAAGGAGGACTTGTTACACTAGAGCAGGTGAAAAAGTTTGCTCGTCTTCCAAGTGTTTAGGACCAAAGTGGTGGGGACATAATGAGAATAATTGCATTGGCCAAAGAAGCTTCCACGAGGAAGTGAAAATTGACGACAGAGTTGTCGAGTAAGGATATCAAGAAAAAGCACCGTTAAAGCTTTGATATGGAGCGTGGTTTATTATGGCAGGGAAACATGGCCATTGAAGTGGCAGGATGAAAGGCGTAGATTGGAGGCTCCTGAAATGTGGGCGTGGAGAAGGATGGTGAAGGTGAAGTGGACAGAAAGGAACGCAAATGAGGAAGTGCTGAGCAATGTGAGAGGGAATTGCTGGGAGTAGGGATGGATTCAGGTCATTTTGATTGGCGATGGAATTTTGAAGAATGATTTGAGGGAAAGAGGACGTAAAGGGTGTTTTAGGAAAAGGAGATGAATGATGAATAGGATGAATGGAGGAGAGAGGTAAACGATATTGAAGAAGGGTCTCTTTTATTTTTGGGTTTAAGTTTGTCCCTTTGGCGCGCGGGTTCAGTCTGTGTCGGTCGAGAATCTACCTTAAGCGATTATTAACGAATAAAAGTTATTTCATATCCTTGCCTGCCTTCATATTTAACTCCGAGAGCTCATTTTATCATTTTAACCTGACAGAGTTGCGTGAATAAGATTTTTGCGTGATTTCAGTCCGTTCATTTGCTACACTTGGTTTTTATATCCGATTGCGAATCTGTATCGTGTGCGGTGGAGAAAGGGACATGAGGGCGATGAAGAATGTTTCGACCGAGGATTGGATTGCGTCATGGCATCAAGTTTTACTCATCACCGCCGAAGTATATCTCGAAAAACGGTCGTAGAAAATTATATGCAACTGCTGACCCAACTCGGTACTACTCTACACACGCTTGTACGTTTGCACAGTACAAAAGAGGGCCACCCACTTGAACCCGAGCGACCTCAACATTGGACTACGAGACTCCTGTGCTGCCATGCTAAAACTTTACTAAGGCAAGTTACTTACGTTGTAAGGTACGTCAATTACCTCTAAATGTAAGCCTAATGAGATTCTCCATGAGTACGGTTGATGTGAAATGTGGTTCGGGGAAGGAATAACGATAATTATAACAGTTAGTGAAATAATATGTGTTAACCAAAGTAGCATCCCCGTTGTTGTATTCCGTAAACTTCTTAATTTTCAATTGGAAAAGCACAATCTTCTGTGCGTCAGTTCAGAAATTAGCTGTCTCCATTTAAATATTTTTCGCATTGCCTATTTCCAAAGAGTGGCTCCATACCTTAATTGAAGAGTGTACGTGAGATAGCATTTTTTTAATCAATGGCGTGCGCTTGATAAGACATCTTTTCGTGGTTTGATTTTGTGCGAGGGTCGGCGTATCTTTTCACTGGGGTCTGTAGTCGCAACTTAATTGGGCCGTTTGAGTCGGTGGAAAAACATTCATTCGGTCACTGAGCGACGGAGGGGCACGCCGAAACACTTGACGCTCTCGCGAGCCGTGAAACGGATTAGATTGACGCGACCGCTCTAGCTGCACGGCGGCGGAAGTTGGCGGGCACGGCCCCCCCTTCCCCCCGGCCCCTCAAGCCTCCTCCCCGCATCCGCCGCCCCTCACGCGACGGCACAGTCGACGTGAGCGTGCGGCGGCTCTCCCCCCGGGCTCCCCCGGGGCATGGTGGTGCCTCTTGTTCGGCGTCGCGTGAGGGACGCGTGGATGGAAGGAACCGCGGTAGAGGGGTCGAGGCGACCCCCGGAATGAAGAGGGGGCTTTCGGTCCCACCCCCTTGCAACTGAGCCGAAGAATGGCTTCATTAGCTCATTCGCAAGCAATTGACCACTGTATTCGCATCCGCCTCTGCTCAGCATCCACTAGGGCCGCTCCGGGCGCGGGACGAGGCCCGCTGGCCGCAGTAGTAGCTTCTAGCTCGCCAAGTAGCTTGTTGCACTCCTTTCGAGAAGGCCCCACTGACTCCGCCCGGCAACATGACCCGGGTTGCGTTAAATTTTGATTGCGGTGTTCGAGAATAAACCTGCTTCCATTTATTCTTAAAACTACTATTCCTTTCGCGCATAAATTGCATCCTACTGAGCTGCGGAGAAGTTACGATATAATTTCGTTATGATTCTGTCTAATCCAATTGCCAATACGCTTGCGCTTAGTTTGTCTAAAATTGAATTATCTCTCCCTCTCTCTGTCAGTGAACTCGTATTGGCTCGTTGCACCTCTGTTGAATTATTTGAGTGACCACCTTTCCGGGAGCAGGACTTTCCAGCTACAGTTTCAATTTTTCCTCTAGATAAAACGTGCGTAATTTTATAAGAAGTCTTTTTTATTAAGCCCTATGCAACTTCATTTGACTTCAACCGATTTTAAAATTGTAAAAAGATGGAACTCTTGTAATTATGTAGCATATGGATCATTGTTCAAATATTGAGGGTTTAGGCTTTCCATTTCATAGAATCTCTTCACTGAGTATTTTTGCGTCTTGAATAGGGGTATAGCTAACCTTATCTCAACGCGTTTCTCTCAAGAGCAAAAATTTTTACTGAGATCTTGCATCAGGGATGGGAGGCATATTTTACCATTCCGAATTAGTTTGGACGTCGGGCGAGGAATCATTTTTTGCCGCATATCTATATCTAGGGATGGTTTCTGTGTACAATGTACACGCATTTAAAATTATACCGGTGTGTGGACCGGAATAAATTTAAATTATACCAGCATGTCCGTTCACGATGTCTTTACATCGATCATTTACACGATCATTTACACGATCGATCTATGAGGAAATGAAGCTAACCGTAACCTGTGTTTTGCATCAAATTTCTTTTGCCCTGATTACGTTTGAACTCAGTTCAATATTTATTCTTTGTTCTCCCTTCCACCTAATTATGAGGAAGCATTCTTCCATTTCTTTTTCCCGTCCATTTTTCTAATCATCTCGTCCGTAATCCATGGTTTCCTTATCTTTTTCCCATTTATTATTCCTGTTGTTTCGTTTGCGACTTTTGATGTATTCTCATATTTCATCTGCATGTTATCATGTTTCATCCTCCCTTCTTTTCCACACTCAGAATTTTCTCTGCGGCCTGCTGGCATTTCTTTCTTCTACTCCCCGTTCACGCTTGGGCATTCCCCTTACAGTCTTCGCGGTTTTATCCTTTTTATATGACGTTTGACTTCATTTACACTAAATAATTATTTCAGTCCATATTCGCTCCCGGGAAACTGCGATTAATTTTCGCTGTTTTTAAATCTGTGCCTAGCCATGATTAAGACTGACTGATATACGACTCGTATTTCTGAATCCCCGGGCGTTTTCCATGCAGCTATTAATTGATGTGTCCATCCTAAGTTTGTGAGATTATTAACTTCTGTCGTTTTCCGATGCCTTCCCCTGAATATAACCTTGGCCAATATTGGCATATAAGCCCCGGGAACTATCTCTTTGTTTTGCCTCTATTAGGGTTACTTAAGATAATTTGCTCTTTACCGAAGTTCCTGCGGGCAGTAGAATTCAACATCAGCATGTATGCAAGTCGCCGCATGGCTTTGAGGCGTGGGGGAGGGGTTTGGAACCACATATGCGAATGCACATCAATAGTAGTTCATATATACATTTGAAAGTGTAGATATGAACATAAAAACAAACACTCGTGCAATTATAATTATGCATGCATTTATGCATAATTTAAATGTCTGCTGCGATTGACTTAATTATTCAATCAATTTTCTCCGGAGCTAACTTGCGATCGCCATGACTGCGGCGTATGGTAAGAGGGAAGGTTCTCGACGGATGTGCGTCCGACGGTGTCTATCTCTCCCTCTCTCTTGTTTTGTCTCGTCGCTCGAATCAACCGATACAATTTGGAGCCATAATGATTCATTACGTGTCACACTCGTGCCCTTAACTTTTCCAAATGACAAATAGTAAGACTTGCCGGCCCTCATTTTGAATCGCAGTACTTCCGTCCTCATTCCTCCCGCATATCCGTGTCGTCTTGTATTCTGCTCATTGTGATTTTTTACATGCTCAAATAATTTTCTCTGCATATTTTCTATTTCTTTGAATGATATGTTTTACTATGGATCCCAAATATTCGCCGGGTTTTCCAAATGTCGTTAACTAATGCGGAGTAAAATCTTCCGCTAAGATTTTGTACACACTTGACCACAACCCGTTCGATGAATCCCTATTTCTTTACGGTTGACCCGCCTGATCCCGAGTCGTGCTTCTCATGCAATGTTTGATGTAAAATGCATCGGTTGAATACTTACGCTAACTAAGGACATGCACTGGGGAAACCATATTCCTTAAATTTGCGGAATAGCTAATAAAAAGTTGGGATTCATAAAAAGGAATCGTAATGAGAATGTACTTGGGAATTGTAATGAGAGGGCCATGCAGCCTGTTACTTCACGTTACATACGCCCCACCAAGAGTATGCTGCAAGTACATCCTCACGTGGTATGCTTAATTTTGGTACTAAATCGAGTGCAACATAGGGCAGCTGGATTTTATGAAAAGTTGTCATGGGAACAATGTAGCAGTGTCGCGACAATATCGGACGACTTAGGATGGGAACCACTAGTTGGCTGATTGCCTAGTTGGCTCTTGTTCTTCGCCACCCCTTCCCTTCGGCGCCGAGAACTCCCGAGTATGCATCGACATTGGAAAACCATTTGCATGCACCGGCACGAAAACAATCTTTAAGCGTGAATCACTTTCCTAGAAACTGAATTTCGCGAAAGTAAACCGCACTGGATTGGGTTGTGCGGTTTACGAACGTGTAATTCATGGTGGTACTAATACCTTTTATTGCAATGGCGGAGAGGACGGAAAGTCGAATGTTTCTTTGGCGCTTTTTGAATGGAAGACATTGAGTTGTGTTCAAGGGATTCTATTAGTGATTGGAATGCTAACTTAAGAGGAATTAACAGTACTCCCCTGTTTAACTTGCAGGCGGTGGATTTAACGGAACGAGACACCATTGCTCTGCTTTTTAGTTTCGCTGGCCTTATTACAGCGCCCAATGTCTGGCATGTTGATCGAACGATGTAGTTTCGATATTTCACAAGCGATTCATTGTAATAGAATGCCCTAGAGCCGAAGGATCTTATAGTAATACAAAAACTCACGTTATCTCTAAATTTTTCTCGAGATTCCACCAGGATCTAGAATAATCGAAAGTCATCGAATACTAATTATTTATCTGTGTCTACAAAGGCGAGAAGCGACAATAACACTGGAGATATTCGTTCAAAACGAGAAGTTGGTCGATTTTAGAAATAATGTAATGTCTATAGGATTTTTATCTGACGAAGGAGAATGGGTTGTCGTTTTGTGGGTTACCAGAAAGGGGGTGGGTCAAATGGCCTTGGTTGTAAACCGCATGCAGTGTGGTTTTCACTTATAAACGTTCAGTATTTGCAAAGGGGTGGTTTTAATGTATACCCCGAATGAATGTTTTAATTGAAGACTCGGATGCTCGGTGGAATGAGTCATTAACTTTGCATTGGTCCAGCAAACATCATCCTTATGCATGGTTTTTATATAAAGTATCGGAAAAAGAGATTTATTTATCAGCATTGCTACAATGCCTCTTCAAAATACTCCCGACAATGCTTTATAAATACATCCCTTGAGAATCGAAACATTTTTGCCATCGGCTTTACCGAACGACTCGAAGGCTCCGTTGCAGGCGGAAGGTCCTTAAGGGTACGCATGCAAGCTTCTTTGACGACACTTAGGGTCCGATGGTGGAGTCATTTGAGGGAGGATTTCACTTTTGGGAATAGAAAATAGTCTGCTTATGCCAAGTCGGGATTGTAAGGCGGTTGGGGAATCATCGCGATGCCGTTGCAGAACATCTTCGGAAGCAGACAGTCGTCTCTGTTCTGGTTGTCCGTCACGACCTTCGGGAGGACGAGTTTAGCGTAGCTCTTTCGGATCGCCAAATTTTCAGTGATAATGGGTTTTAATGTCACCTCATTAATGCCAATACGATATGCGATCATGCGCACACTTGACCGACGGTCTGAATTCAGCACTCTACGCAAACACGTCAGGGAAAAATTGTTACCGATACTTTTTATACAAACCTTGTACTCGACCAAAACTAGGGGTTAATAGTCAAGTTTGGATTTCAATATCAAATTCTGTTGGTTATATTTCGCCGGATAGAAATCATGTGCACATCGAAGGTCGAATCATCGATAAAGATGGCACAGCTATTGCCCAGACAGCAACATCCGAGAACTAATCTTCTCGTTCTTCATGCACCTGTTCTCCGAAGGACGCTAAATTACACCGATGTTGATTCGGTCCGTAGCCCTTGCTTTTTTACAGCGCTTAAAGGCTGTGCAAATTTCAAGAGCAACAGTTGAAAGAGACCGTAAAATGCTGGTTTAATTACCACTGGAAAATCAAATGTATAGTATGTTTCCGGAATGGAAACTGTGATACGTGCATATCTTTTACGCACTCATTCGGTCTCTCGGAAGATCACGGCCAAATAATGTTTTTAATGTTGCAATGCGCGAATTGATCCGGGCGATAAACGATGTAATTTCATAACTCGTCGAAAAATAACGTCAAACACGAAATTGCAATCGGTCGCGTTTCCTGGCGAATGCCGCCTCTTTAACCGTCCGACCTAACCAATTTAAAAACGCTCAAAAGAATGGAAGGCTTGAATGGGCGTTGGATGTTCCATTTCGCCGCCGGGGGTCATCCGTTATGCCGCTTGCAAATGTGGACGGTGAAAAGGAGATCACATCTGCGGAAACCGAGAAATATTTCCATCCAAACGGATGGAATGAATTCGCTCGATAAAGATCCCAGCCGCTCCGATCCGTGAAGCCGGAGGGAGTCCTCTTCAAAAGCATTTCACACCTCTGTGCTGTCATGAATTTGGATTTCGATAAGGGTCGTACTGTACGATTTTACGATTGGTGCATCGCATCCCAGGTTCCATGCTACCGTGAATCTCCTAAACTGATGCTGAGAGGAAGAGTTTATGGCAAGGGAATCAGTGGTCATCATAGATATCTCTAAAGCATACAATGCAATCACTACGTGAGTTGTTGACGTACTGGATAATCTCGAAGTTGCCCTCCGAATTGATCTCCAATTGAAATCACGGCAGTTATTATTGACCAATCATTCTTGTGCGGCACGTTGACCAATTTTCGTACAAGACTTCAAGTCTTGGGAATTCTTCATACTTTTTCATCAAATACGGCTTTTCACAAATTACAGATATTGTCATAATATCACAATTTCTGCTACGTGGGAACGTTATTTCTCTGGATGTGCTACGTGCTGGAGTGTTTATTATTGTTTAAGGTGGCCTTAGGTGAGACCATCCTACCTCTCCCGTTGGAAGCCCCAGATACTCTTAAAAAAACAAATATTACCAACTAGAATAACTTCAATTCATTTTTTACTTTCACAGAGTTCCCTAAGCATATTTTTCCTGGAATTTTTATTGTATTAACTCAGAATGGCCGCCAGATGATGCAACGGATTCAAATTTCTTTTTCAAATGGTCAACCACCCAATATCCTGAATTGACCATTGTGTGTGAAATCGAGCATCATAGGAAAAACAAAACAGTTCTAGGGATCTCACATACGACCCCCTTCCCTTTTTAATCATGGAAACTTAACGCTGATCTGTGGGGTATCTTCCGGCTGAATTTCTCTTTCTGAATTCCAAATTCTACGAATTGAATCAAACAAAAACCCTCCCTTCAATGTTTTCCAGAAGACATGATTACCCTATCTTGGACCCAATTATATCTCCTACGGTGTATATTACTCCAATCCAAAAATTATATTTATTCTGTAAAATATCTGGAGGCACGCTACCCACGCTTACGCCGCCTAATCCTCACCTCTTGTTGAATTTGCTGGGATAAGCCTGCTATCTCTGCTGTATTAACACTCGTTATGCTCCATCCAACTCTAAAAAGATAAAGTAAAACGTAAACGAAACGTAAAGATCCTGGAGGAAAGGCAAAAGAGGGAATACCGAAAAATAAAATAAATCAATTAGGCCAGCAAAAAAGGATGATGGAAGGAAATGATGAGAAAAATAATCTAAGTAGCAGATGAGCAACTCGTGAGTAGAGTGGCTCAATCTGCGAGCGGTCATGGGGAAAGTTTCCAATGAGAGACGCCAGAGAGGCAGCAGGGAAATCCAAGAATTGAAGCTGAGAAAAACCCTATATAAAAAGTTAAGTTTATTGACATCCACTCATCGTTGTCCTCATCCTTAATGATGTTCCTCTGCCTCTTGGCGCTCCTTATTATTCGTATTCGTTTATGCCTCAGCATTCCATTTCCTCATTTTTTATCCCAGAGTTCTCTTTATTAGTCCGATGCAAATACATTACTGCTAACTTACGGATTGAATCAATTTTAGCTCACGGGTAACTGTGCGTAATTGATCACTCTATTCTGGCCAACCGTTACATAGTCCATAGGCTGATGAATATATTCGGAGTAAATTTTTGGGGTCCTCTGGCGTTTCATACACGTACCCAACGCCTTTCGTTTCGTTTAGACAAAGTGTTTGTCATGATGTTCCTCTTGTGGAACTCGATTAATTTCCTCCTCCCCGGGCTTATTCTTGCTCCTCTCACCATCATCCCTCCATTCATCTACATCTACGTAATACCCCGTAAACCGCCACCAGGGCGTGTGGCGGGGAGTGTTAGGTGACCGCCCATAAAAGAGAACCAAACCACATGCAACATCAACATATCTAACCTACACCGCAGAGGCGTATGCAGTCATTCAAAGCCTTTTTAACGTTCCCTCATGAAAATACATGTGCCATCAAATAACAAACGTATGCACCTTATAATGTAGTGAAAATGTATCCATCTGCCGACCACCGCGTTTTAATCCTTCATCACTTTTCCATGTTTTCTTCAATCAGTTATTTCCTCTCATCGGTCATATACTCTTTCCATTAATTCCTTCCTGTGGCTACTTGTTGGCATGAGGACCTGAATAATGACTAAGTTCCTAGATTAAGCTGCCACTTCTATTTATAATAGTCCATCACTCCCCTGGGCTACCTACGTATGTCTAAAGTGACTCTTCCCACCACTTTATTCAATATTATGCCAGCCCTTGTTGGCCCTCGGCTGTATATATCTTTATCACCTCCTTCATTACCATCTTTCCATCAATCTATCTCCAGTGATCCCCGCTATCCTTCCGTTTCACCTCGCACAACCCTAAAATGTCTGTTTCCTCTTTCCATCTCTCGCATTATATTCTCTATTGCTCTATTTCAACAATTCACGGTGAGCACACTGCGATCTGTTAAAATGTGCACTGCAATGGAAAATGCTACGAGTTGCCAGCGAGTGTGGGGACATTCAGACACCATGATGGTGGATCTAGACCTACCCACCGCCACGCTAGGCTGAAACGTAAGTTACCCTATGGTCAGCGCTCCTATGCTGCACGAATTGGATCTGAAGCATTTTTTATCCACATTTGTGGGAAGAGAAATTTCAAGAATTGCACTACAGCTATGTGTTTCGTCATCCGTTCGAAACATTTGAAATCACTAGGCAAGGAAAACGGGCGAGAATTCGTTCAATGGCCGTTAAGAATCCATTCGCGCTGATGTGTTGGCAATTTGGAGCGAAGATAGCAATTCGCAGTGTAGAGGGGCGCAGTGGGAGTGGCCACCCCCCTCCCGCCGCCAGTCGCTCCACGGATTCCGACGATGCCGCGGGGCGCAGGCGATCCGCTCTCTCGAATTCCATGGACACAATCGGTTCATGGCGGACACGCCGGTCCTCGTGGCGCGATGGCCAGCCTCCCTCGGCCATGGGCGACGGCGTAACAGGAGTGCGGTTTTCGAATGATCGGCGCTCGACGCCCGAATGCCCGCTCTCCACAACAAGCGTGGATACCTACGATTTTCATTTTTTTAAAGTCGCCGGCGGCTTTGATACCCCCAGCCTCTCGATCATTCAGTGGGCTCGTGGGGTTCTGCGTATATGTAATCCACCGTAAATTAATTGGGACGATTATTGCCTGGGAAAATTGGCACTAAGCAGAGTGGTAGAGGTGGACAAGTTATCAGTGTATTCGCCAGGTACTATTTGGAAAGAATGTTTAAATAACCAACGCGAGGTTGCAGCTTCCTCATAGACCATTGAATGTTGCATGTTCATATGACAGTGGAATTTCCCCTTCTTACTTTTCAATTATAATTTGATGTTATTAGACAGATTTCACTACATTATAAGTTGCATGTGTATATTAATTGACATAGTGTGTACTCGCATGCGTGTAAGTTAAAACTGTGTTTGCATATATATATATATATATATATATATATATATATATATATATATATATATATATATATATATATATATATATATACATATATATATATATAACACAGAATAAAACAGATAACACGTAAAAGGACACTCACACTGTATAAGATTTACGCTTTCGGCCTACTCCGAGGCCTTCTTCAGGTCAGACTCAGACTGAGTCTGACCTGATCATCTACAGTGTGAGGGTCCTTTTACGTGTAATCTGTTTCATTCTGTGTTATATTGTGCCGACCAAAAGTTATGTATATATATATATATATATATATATATATATATATATATATATATTCATTCAAACAGAAATAGGTATAAGGAAAGGGGATAGGAAAACACATAAAAGGCGAACACAGGACATGCGGGGAAGGCGGTTTTTGAGCAGATCACGAAAGTAAATATATATTTATATATATATATATATATATATATATATATATATATATATATATATATATATATATATATATATATATATATATATATATATATATATATGGATGATTTCTTCGAAGTAACACGGAAGTGTTGAATAAAAAACTTAGTAACACACAGCACGAGAACACATAAAAAGAACACTCACAATCTTCTTATCTCCACTCCATATCTTGATAATTTCGACGGACTCGAGCTCCGTCTTCTTCGGAAGATAAGATATGACTAAGGAAAAGGGTGCGCTGTGCAGAGAGAGTATGGGACGAGGGAGAGGGGAAAAAACAGGTAGTGGGGGAGGGGTGAAGGAGGGGTATATGGAGGGGGAGAAAGCGGTGCGGGGAACAGGTGGTGGGAGAGGGCGAAGGAGGAGGTTATGGAGGGGGAAAGGGAGGCCAGAGGGGAGAGGAGATGGACTAAGGAGGATGCGGAAATAGTAACAAGCGACACAGAAAACTAACAATCCATCCACAATCCACACAACACCCATGACCAAGGCATCAACTAACCAAGTCATCATAAGGGCTTGACATGTCAAAACACAGGACAAGGAAGACAAAATGTATGCGGATGAATAAATTGTCCCACCACCTCAATTGTCCCAACAAATCCACCTCCATCCATCTCAGCACCACCCCCCCATTTAGTGAACGTCACTAAATGGGGGGGTGGGGCTGAGATGGATGGAGGTGGATTTGTTTCTTGCGAGAACAAACGCCCTTGCAAAATGAACTGGAGTTGTGTGCGTGATGCGAAAGATTAAGTTTGGTTTTAGATTTAGGGTGTGCTAATGCAAACATAAACGTGATGATATGAAACAAAGATGGTTTGGAGACGAGTGGAGGTTGTGTCATTTCTGCACCGAGAGTGCATTTAAAAATACAAAGGTTAAAATATAAATTACGTATTGAAAACTCGAACGTGATAGCTGAAAATATGTGCCATAAAGCCAAAGAACAGGGGATCAGGATCCTGAGCATAAATGATAACTGATTTTCTTTAACTTTTGTTCCCACATCATTTAAGCCATTTAGAAGTGTGTGTGTTTATGCATATATATTTATTATTTATTTATTAAGTAATCTACCGGTTAAGGTAGGTTTTTGGATGGACATAACTACCAAATAAATGTTTTGTAACTCCAAAAAAAACCCAAACCAGCAACCTACTCTACATCAGATCCCTCTTGATCACTGAGTACTTCCTTCCTCCCTTCATCCCGTGAGGAATACATAGAAACACTGTATGGTAAAGAACTTAGGCCGACAAGGTTAGACATAGAAAAGGAACATAAAGTGGAAGAATATAGCTTAGGTCCAGGCATACTCGACGATGATATAGAAAGGGTATTAAAGGAGATGAAAGCAAATGAGGCCGTGGGGGTAGACAACATTCCTGTAGGAATGTTGAAATGGTTAGGGAAAGGTGGGAAGAAGGCCCTATATGGACTGATTCGTAGTATCTATGAGGAAGGAATCTGGCCGGAGGACTTTGTGTGATCAGTTGTTAGTTCCTATTCCAAAAAAGGCAAAGGCTACATCATGTGAGGATTACAGAACAATAAGTTTGATATTCCACGAAGCTATAGATATTCTCAAAATAATCAACAGAAGGATTGAGAGTAAGGAGAATGTTTACGTAGGGGATGATCAGTTTGGGTTTAGGAAAGGAAGAGGTACGCGCAATGCCATTGCAGTAATGAGATCACTAATCGAGAGGAATATAGAATAAAATCAGGACGTATTTGCCTGTTTTGTAGATTTCGAAAAAGGGTTTGGCTGAGTCAATTGGGAAAAAATAATGCGTATATTGCAGAAAATAGGAATGGATTGGAGGGACAGGAGACTGATCCGCAACCTGTACATGTCTCAGACTGCTCAGGTGCGAGTGGGGAACGGAGAGTCCGGATGGGCAGTGTTAGGAAGAGGTGTAAGGCAGGGTTGCCCATTGTCACCGGTGCTGTTCAACGTTAATGTGGAGGAATTAATTCAAGAGGCATGGGAAGAACTGGAGGTAGAAATGAAAGTCGGGGGGGAATTGGTAAAATCGGTTCGGTTTGCTGATGACCAAGCATTAGTTGCTCAGTCAGCCAAGGAGTTGCAAGCATTGCAGATTGAATTGGAGGTTCAGTGCGATAGATATGGGATAAAAACTGTGATATGGAGCGTAGCTATGTACGGCGCAGAAACGTGGTCACTGAAGCAGAAGGATAGACGTAGATTGGAGGCTTTTGAAATGTGGGTGTGGAGAAGAATGGAGAAGGTGAAATGAACCGAAAGGAAAACAAATGAGGAAGTACTGGAGATGGTGGGTGAGGAGGGGGGTTTGTTGAGAGAAATCCTATTGCGGCTGGAAAAATGGATGAAAGGCGTATTGAGCAGTGGTGGAATGCTGAAGAAGGTAATAGAGGGGACAATGTTGGGCAAGTGAGGAAAGGGTATCAACATGATAGGGATGTTGGACGGGATGAAGGGAGGAAAGAAGTACACAGAGATGAAGAGGGACCTGATGTAGATTAGTTTGCTGGATTGGGTTTTGTTTGGAGTTCCAAAATGTCTAATTGGTAGTTGTGTCCATTCAAGAACCTATATATTAAATATATATGTATATATATATATATACAAACACTAAGATAATAAATATAACACACACAGAAACATAAAAAAAGGGCACTTACAGTGGATATTTACGTTTCGACGGCACGGCCGTCGTCATCAGAATCTATATATATATATATATATATATATATATATATATATATATATATAACTTAGAAAGTAACACAGAGCACGAGAACACATAAAAAGAACACTCACAATAATATCTTGATAATTTCGACGTCTTCTTCGGAAGATAAGATATGAGTCATATCTTATCTTCCGAAGAAGACAGAGCTCAAGTCCGTTATCTATATGTCCGTCCAATTATCAAGATATTATTGTGAGTGTTCTTTTTATGTGTTCTCGTGCTGTGTTCACTGTCTAAGTTTTTTATTCAATACTTCCGTGTTACTTCGAAGAAATCATCTATCTATATATATTACATATATATATAATTTTCTCCGCCCGGAAAGTGGACGGTCCGTGGTTCAAATTCCGGTAAAGGAGATATTTTTACATTTGTGATTTGCCCAAAACCGTCTTCCCCACCTTTCCTGTGTTCGTCTTTGTCTGTTTTCTTATCCCCCTTCCTTATACTTATATCCATTTCTATGTGCGAAAAATAATATTTGTTCGCCGTATGGCCGGATTTTTGAGTTTGAATGTATATACATATATATATATATATATATATATATATATATATATATATATATATATATATATATATGTATATATATATATATATATATATATTATTATTATTATTAGGTAATCTACCGGTTAGGGTATGTTTTTGCGATGGACACAACCATCAATCAAATATTCTGCAACTCCAAACAAAACCGAATTCAGCAACCTAAACTACATCAGGTCCCTCTTCATCTCTGTGTACTTCTTTCCTCCCTTCATCCCGTCCAACATCCCTATCCTGTTCCTACCCTTTCCTCGTTTGCCCAACATTCTCCCCTCTACTACCCTCTTCAACATTCCACTAACGCCCAATACGCCTTTCATCCATTTTTCCTGTCTCCATAGTTTTTCTCTCAACAAACCCCTCTCCTCACCCACCATCTCTAGTACTTCCTCATTCGTCTTCCTCTCGGTCCATTTCACCTTCTCCAGTCTTCTCCACACCCACATTTCAAAAGCCTCCAATCTATGTCTATCCTCCTGCTTCAGCGACCACGTTTCCGCGCCGTACATAGCTACGCTCCATATCACAGTTTTTACGTGTCTCGTCTTAACATCCCTACTCAACGTCCCCGTCATCAACTCCCTCCTCCTTGAGAAAGCCTCCTTGCCTAGCGCAATTCTTCTCCTTACGTCCCTACCACTTTGACCGTATTGGTCCAAAACACTTTCGAGATATGTAAACTGCTCTACCTGCTCTATTTTTTCCCCGCCTATTTTAATACTTAGCTTAGCCTTTTTCTTTCTGGAAAATCGCATAACCTTGGTTTTATTAATATTGACTCTCATCCCATATTTATCGCACTGAATCTCCAATTCACTCAGCAATGATTGCAACCCCTTGGCTGACTGAGCAACTAATTGACACACACACTATCAAATAAACCTTTTGTGACTCCCCACCTAGCAAACTAATCTATATCAGGTCCCTCTTCATCTCGGTGTACTTCTTTCCTCCCTTCATCCCGTCCAACATCCTTATCCTGTTCCTACCCTTACCTCGTTTGCCCAACATTCTCCCCTCTATTACCCTCTTCAACATTCCACTACCGCTCAATACGCCTTTCATCCATTTTTCCTGCCTCCATAGAATTTCGCTCAACAAACCCCTCTCCTCCCCCACCATTTCTAGTACTTCCTCATTTGTTTTCCTTTCGGTCCATTTCACCTTCTCCAGTCTTCTCCACACCCACATTTCAAAAGCCTCCAATCTACGTCTATCCTCCTGCTTCAGCGACCACGTTTCCGCGCCGTACATAGCTACGCTCCATATCAGAGTTTTTACGAGTCTTGTCTTAACATCCCTACTCAACGTCCCCCTCATTAACTCCCTCCTCCTTGAGAAAGCCTCCTTGCCTAGCGCAATTCTTCTCCTTACGTCCCTACCACTTTGACCCTGTTGGTCCAAATCACTTCCGAGATATGTAAACTGTTCCACCTGCTCTATTATTTCCCCTCCTATTTTAATATTTAGCTTAGCATTTTTCTTTCTGGAAAATCGCATAACCTTGGTTTTATTAATATTGATTCTCATCCCATATTTATCGCACTGAACCTCCAATTCACTCAACAATGCTTGCAACCCCTTGGCTGACTGAGCAACTAATGCTTGTTTATCAGCAAACCTAAGCGATTTTACGAATCCCCCTCCGACTTTCATTCCTACCTCCAGTTCTTCCCGTGCCTCTTTAATCATTTCCTCTACATATACGTTGAACAGTACCGGTGACAATGGGCAACCCTGCCTTACACCTCTTCCTAACACTGCCCATCCGGACTCTCCGTTCCCCACTCGCACCTGAGCTGTCTGAGACATGTACAGGTTGCGGATCAGTCTCCTGTCCCTCCAATCCATTCCTATTTTCTGCAATACATCCTCACATGACGAAGCCTTTGCCTTTTTTGGAATAGGAACTAACACCGATCTCACAAAATCTTCCGGCCAGATTCCTTCCTCATAGATACTACGAATCAGTCCATATATGGCCTTCTTCACACCTTTCCCTGACCATTTCAGCATTTCTACAGGAATATTGTCCACCCCCACTGCCTTATTTGCTTTCATCTCCTTTAATGCCCTTTCTATTTCATCGTCGAGTATGCCTGGACCTTAACTATCTTCTTCTACGTCAAGTTCCTTTTCTATGTCTAACCTTGTCGGCCTAAGTTCTTTACCATACAGTGTTTCTATATATTCCTTCCATCTCTCTTGGATTTTTCCTGGTTCAACTATTATCTTACCCCATTTATCTTTAACTGTTAGCACAGGTTTTGCCTTCTTACTTCCCGATAATAACTTAACCTTGCTGTATAGAGCACCAATTTCACCCTTCTACTGTAAATTTTCTATATCCTCGCATTGCGTTTTCCACCATTCTTCTTTTGCTTTATTTGTGGCCCTTCTCAATTTATTGTTTAACTCTTTGTACTTCATTTTGCGTAACTCTGTGTTTACATTTTTCCATCTTCTTCTCTCATCCATCTTTGCAATCATCTCATCCGTTACCCATGGTTTCCTTATCCTTTTCCCGTTAACGGTTCCTATAGTGTCTTAAGCGGCTTCCAATATCCCTTTCTTGATACATTCCCATTTTTCTTAGATAGTACTCAGTTCTTTACCGTCATCCATCATTTTCTCTACAGCCTCCTGATACTCCCTCCTCGTTAATTCATTTACTGCTTCTAAATTCCATTTTTTAACCCGCCGCCCTTGCCTTATCTTCTTGAAACAAAGGTTTCATTTCATAACAACTAAATTGTGGTCAGAGTCCGCATCCGCTCCTGGGAAACTGTGCGATTTTATCACACTGTTCCTAAACCTGGGTCTAACCATAATATAATCTAACTGATGCCTTTCTGAGTCACCTGGCATTTTCCATGTATACCTACGCCTTTTGTGGTGTCTAAACCATGTGTTAGTGATGACTAACCCCTCTCTCCTGCAGAATTCAATTGCTTTCTCCCCGCGTTCATTCCTCGTGCCTAACCCATAGTCCCCCACCTCACCACCATCTCTTCCTTCGCCTACCGTCGCATTCCAATCCCCCATCACTATCAAATGTTTCCCTGCAGGAACACTCGCGACTATATCCTCTAACTCATCATACATCCTATCGACTTCTTCCTCCTTGTGGTTGCTCGGTGGCATGTATACCTGAATAATGACCAAGTTCGTCGGCTCTGCTTAAATCTCTACGAGTAAAATTCTATCTGTCGCTTGCTCTATGTTGACTACGCTTCTTCCTACCCCTTTATTTAAAATTACGGCAACCCCTCGTTGGCTCTCGTCCCCGCCGCTGTATATTACTCTATAATTGTCACTCCAGTAATCCCCGCTATCCTTCCATCTCACCTCGCAGAGGCCTAATACATCTATGTTACCTCTTTCCATCTCTCGCTTAATATTTTCTAATTTGCCTCTCCTCAACATTGTCCTGACGTTCCAGGTTCCTATTCTAACTACTTACGTCTTCTTCTGAGTCTTCTGTCCTGCTGCAGTTATTTCTTCCCTGCAAGGGTTTCGTGGGATGACGACCGCGGAAGCCTTGCCACCCCCGCTGCCGGGCACGACACACGGCCCTTTGGGCCGAGTCCCGTAGTTGCCAGGACTCATATTATCTATAGTGCCCATCATTATATTCTTGGGAATCATAATTGAGGTGGTTTCCCGTTGCCTTCCTCAATAGTGTTTTTAACGTGACACCATCACTTAATGGCCGCCCCACTGGGGTCAGACGCAATTGCAGCCGCCTCACTGAGGAACAGACGCTGCGTGGACTACCTTTCGTCTGGCTCCTAACCTTCGACCTATCTGGCATGGGTGACCCTTCCGGGAGTAATTATTATTACTCCCGCCAGCACAGCTCTAGGGGTCATCAGAATACACAAGCCCTTCCACCACGACAAGGTTGTAGTCCATGGGAGGGATATATATATATATATATATATATATATATATATATATATATATATATATATATATATATATATATATATATATAGTCACTTTTTTGGAAAACCCACGAACGTGTACATTAATGTAAATTCACTAATAGTAATAAAAAACACAGAAACCAAAACACACAAAAGAGGGACTCACTGTGAGTGAGTCCCTCTTTGGTGTGTTTTGGTTTCTGAGTTTTTTATGACTATTAGTGAATTTACATTATATATATATATAATTATTTATTTATTCACATGGAAATAGATATAAGGAAAGGGGATAGGAACACACTTAAAAGACGAACACAGGAGAGGTGGGGGATTCGGAATCAAGCTGACCACGAATGGAAAAATATTTTATTGACCGGGACTTGAACACTGGATCTTCCACCTGCCGTGGGGGTGGATGGCAGGGCTGCCCAGAGCGGCTTACCCGGGAATTGAACTTGACCTCCAGGCCCAGGTCAGCAGTCCAACGATCTACCCTTTTATTACCATGACTCGGTGCACGTACAAGTACGATTATTAAAATGGAGCAATGTTAAGTAAAATTCTGTTTTGTTAATAAATTTGATATCAAGACAATATTTCCGTCGTTATCATTATTTCTACACTATGGCCAAAGAAAAGAATAAGGAGGAGAGAACGGAATCCTTGGAGGCATTGATGTATTTACGAGACCTTATTCCTTACCGTGGGAGTGTGGCGATTACAATTCCTGGTACTAATCACCGGGAGGTGGTGATATATCGATATAGAACATCGCTGGTCCATCCCGTCGCTTGAAAAATTCGTTAACTTCAGTCTCTTTTCTCATTCTCTCATCCCTGAAGGTTTATGGAAAGTTAGGAATTTTTAAAATGGTTACCAAAGTTTAAGATTCTTCCCATTTGATCTTATAAATAAAATGCTGTAATCGGTGAAAAGTTTAAAATAAATGGAGGTACTCAAAATGTTATTTCGTTTTTTTTATATCCAATTAATGGTTATTTTTAGTTATTAGTCAAGAGAGAAATTATTTTAGTCGTGTTGTGTGTAGTCCGGGTGACGCTTAAATAACCGTAGCATGCATCTGGATGCAAACTATTCTCTTTCTTTCCTCCTCCCAGTCTCAGGTGCGATAACGTAGTTTCAGAACCTAAGGTGCAATCTTTTCCGATGAAAACCCTCGGCTCTTGTTCCTCTTCCCCATCGTAGCACCTCGCCCCCGCCAACCCCCCTCCCTTCTCGCTCACTCTCGGACTGTTCAATTGAAAGCCATCGAAAAGCCGCGCTATCGATTCGGGGGTCGTTTCACGACGTCGCCATTGGGGTATCTCGATATACTTTTCGCCCTTGCCATTTAATACGATATATGCATCAATTATTCGAGGCGTCGCGATCTTGTAATCGGGCGTGTGGCTGCACGTGGCGATATCCGGCGCGAGTGTCGTTGCTAGGGAAACCCGAGCGCGATGGAGAAGGCATTGCGCTCGAGGCGATGATGAACTCTGAGAGGTCCCACGGAGCATACCACCAAGTTTCAAGAGAGCAGCAGTAGACTTAGGGGATGCGACCGACAGTTGAGGCCATTTTCGCCATTAGGGATGAATGGGAGAGGAGGAAGGGTGGAGAGAAACCCGGCGTCGGCATCAGCCCGCTCTTAACGAAAGGCGACAAGGGGTCCGCAGTTTTACGTCCCATCCGACGGACGGCGGTCTTACTCGAAGTGCCCTCCACGATGCACCTCAAGTAAGGATCGGGATACGACTGAAAATTATCTGCCGCTTCCAGAATTCGAACCCGGGCTCTCTCGGTGGGAAGCCAGTATGTTAGCCACTATACAATTCCGATCCCCATTGTCGAGTGACTGCGCAGAGTATCGGTATGCATCGGATCCATTGGCATACGAGTCCTTACTGTGCCAGAAACGAGGAGCAAGAGGGAAATAGAAATGAAATTTAGGCTAAGAAAACAAGTGAAGTGATGAAACTACGCATGGAACGGCGAACAAATAGCGCGTGGGGTGGCGGAAGATGCAACGAGTCCGATTTCAGGCCTTGCAGACGCTCTCTATGGCACCGAGTTTCCACACCTCAACCAATGAAAGACACAAAATATTTTGGAACGTCACGGCGACGCGCCTGCGTCTTTTCTGTTTAGTCCTTTGAGATAATTCGCTTTAATGGATCTTGTTTCGTTTTACAATCTGTATGGCCATTGTCACATTTCAATTCATTTGCTTTATTCCTTGTGACCGCTGGTACATTGGCATTCAGTTTGTAAGTTTCCTACCATTTAACGGTGAAACTATATCTTCTTTAAAATCTTGAGCTCTTCGGTCTTCACCAAGTTGCCTTTCTATCGTGGGGCCGCACTTCCGAGTGGAGTCATGAAGGCGGATGTCTTCGCTCAACGGAGCAAATGGCCGCTGTGATGCCCCAGACCGAACCTTCCCTTCCTTTGAGAAGTACAAACACCCCGATGCGTAGGCAGAGCCGACAGGTGCCGACTGCTACCCAAAAGCGGGTAATAATTAATTAGAAGAATAACATATAATTATCTGTTCTATGGTTTTAGGCTCAACTATGTGGAAATTCATTTTTAACTGAAGTTTCAAAATGAAATCAAAACCACTAGGTATCTTTCCACGAGTTTTATTCAAGGGTACAACTAGTTTCGACGCAACGGCGTCATCTTCAGGTACTGAGCATTTTTCTTAAACATGAGGTATATATAGTTGGAGAAGGTTGGGAGTAGAGGAGGGGGTGGAATGGGAGTGGGGAGTGGGATGGCCGGTGGAAGAGAAAGGAAAAAGGGGGGGTGAAGGTGGTACATATGGATGGGTGTGGGTCAGTGGTAATTACGTATGATGGGGTGTTGCAATGAATGTGTGCACTGTTCTGGATTGGGGTTTGCATGTGTGTGTTAGTTTTGAATGCGGTGTTTCTTTTTTCCTTTTTCTTTTTTCCTTTTTCTTTTTTCCTTTTTTTGGGTGGTGGCCTAACACCCCCCGCCACACGCCCTTGCGGCGGCTTGCGGGGTATTATGTAGATGTAGATGTACGTAGGTTTTGGAAGGGAGACTAGGTGATTAGTGAGGGGGTTGGGCTAATGGTTCCCGGCGGGGGGGGGGGGGGGGGTGAACCTCTTCTCCGTCAGTGATAGAGCTGCTTCAAGTAGTGGAGAATGTTTTTCAAACATAATGTCGTTCACCAGGTGTCCGGTCTTGGAATTCCTCCTTATCTCCAACTCCTCTGTCTTGTCCATTTTCTTCCCTTTTTTCATCTGGTACAACACCTTAGGGATGAAATTGCTCTCGTGATCTTCTTCCCACAGGTGCTTGGCGAATTGGGATTGTGGCGTGTTGTTTCCTAGAAAAAATCTTCTGTGCTCATCTGCTCTTGTCTGGAATGACCTCCCCATATGTCCTATGTACGCCGCGCTGCAATCATTGCACTCTAGCTTATAAATCCCAGTCTTTTTAAATCTATTGGTCTTGTCCTTCGTTCTATTCAGGAATGTTCTAAGGTTGTTATGGTTGTAAAACCCTATCTTTAATTTGTCCTTGGGGAACAAATTGCTTATTTTTTCGGATAAAATTCCATAGAATGGTAACTTGCACCATCGCTGGCTTCTCTCCTCCGGGACTGGCTGGTGGAGTAGGGTTTTTGCTCTGATGGAGCGTTTTTTGAAGAGCATTTTATCAATTAGGTTTGCGATGTACCCATTATTCACAGCAATTGTTTTAATGGTTTCTAGTTCTTTTTTATAACCTTCCTCAGATAAGGGGATATTGAGCAATCTATCCAGTAAATAATGGAAAGTGGTCAGCTTTTGGGAAATATGATGACGGCAGTCTGCAGGAATGATGTGGCTCGTAGCGGTATTTTTCCGATAAATTGAAAATTCAAATTTTTTTGTTTGCTCTGTGAATTATAACATCCAAGAAATTGAGTTTGCCGTTTTTTTCCTTCTCACACGTGAACTGTATCTTTTTGCACTGGGAGTTCAATGATTTCATGAAAGTGACCAAAGTAAAAAGAGTTAAACAATAAATTGAGAAGGGCCACAAATAAAGCAAAAGAAGAATGGTGGAAAACGCAATGCGAGGATATGGAAAGTTTATAGAAGAAGGGTGAAATTGGTGCTTTATACAGCAAGGTTAAGTTATTGTCGGGAAGTAAGAAGGCAGGATCTGTGCTAACAGTTAAAGATAAATGGGGTAAGATAATAGTTGAACCAGGAAAAATCCAAGAGAGATGGAAGGAATATATAGAAACACTGTATGGTAAAGAACTTAGGCCGACTAGGTTAGACATAGAAAAGGAACATGACGTAGAAGAAGATAGCTTAGGTCCAGGCATACTCGACGATGAAATAGAAAGGGCATTATAGGAGATGAAAGCAAATAAGGCTGTGGGGCTGGACAATATTCCTGTAGAAATGTTGAAATGGTTAGGGAAAGGTGGGAAGAAGGCCATATATGGACTGATTCGTAGTATCTATGAGGAAGGAATCTGGCCGGAAGATTTTGTGAGATCGGTGTTAGTTCCTATTCCAAAAAAGGCAAAGGCTTCGTCATGTGAGGATTACAGAACAATAAGTTTGATATCCCACGCAGCTAAAGTTATTCTCAGGATCATCAACAAAAGGATAGAGAGTAAGGCGAATGATTACTTAGGGGATGATCAGTTTGAGTTTAGGAAAGGAAGAGGTACGCGTGATGCCATTGCAGTAATGAGATCACTAGTCGAGTGGAATATAGAATACAATCAGGACGTTTTTGCCTGTTTTGTAGATTTCGAAAAAGCGTTTGATAGAGTGAATTGGGAAAAATTAATGCGTGTATTGCAGAAAATAGGAATGGATTGGAGGGACAGGAGATTGATCCGCAACCTGTACATGTCTCAGACTGCTCAGGTGCGAGTGGGGAACGGAGAGTCCGGATGGGCAGTGTTAGGAAGAGGGGTAAGGCAGGGTTGCCCATTGTCACCGGTGCTGTTCAACGTATATGTGGAGGAAATGATTAAAGAGGCATGGGAAGAACTGGAGGTAGGAATGAAAGTCGGGGGCGAATTCGTAAAATCGGTTAGGTTTGCTGATAAACAAGCATTAGTTGCTCAGTCAGCCAAGGGGTTGCAAGCATTGTTGAGTGAATTGGAGGATCAGTGCGATAAATATGGGATGAGAATCAATATTAATAAAACAAAGGTTATGCGATTTTCCAGAAAGAAAAAGGCTAAGCTAAATATTAAAATAGGCGGGGAAAAAATAGAGCAGGTAGAGCAGTTTACATATCTCGGAAGTGTTTTGGACCAATACGGTCAAAGTGGTAGGGACGTAAGGAGAAGAATTGCGCTAGGCAAGGAGGCTTTCTCAAGGAGGAGGGAGTTGATGACGGGGACGTTGAGTAGGGATGTTAAGACAAGACTCGTAAAAACTCTGATATGGAGCGTAGCTATGTACGGCGCGGAAACGTGGTCGCTGAAGCAGGAGGATAGACGTAGATTGGAGGCTTTTGAAATGTGGGTGTGGAGAAGAATGGAGAAGGTAAAATGGACCGAAAGGAAAACAAATGAGGAAGTACTGGAGTTGGTGGGTTAGGAGAGGGGTTTGTTGAGAGAAATCCTATGGAGGCAGGAAAAATGGATGAAAGGCGTATTGAGGGGTAGTGGAATGTTGAAGAGGGTAATAGAGGGGAGAATGTTGGGCAAGCGAGGTAAGGGTAGGAACAGGATAGGGTTGTTGGACGGGATGAAGGGAGGAAAGAAGTAGATCGAGATGAAGAGGGACCTGATATAGATTAGTTTGCTAGGTGGGGAGTCACAAAATGTTTATTTGATAGTTGTGTCCATCCAAAAACCTACCTTAACCGGTAGATTACCTAAAATATATATATATATATATATATATATATATAAATTCACTGATAAGTCATAACAAACACAGAAACCAAAACACAAAAGAGGAAAAACTCACTGGTTCTCGAATTTTCGGTTGTCCCACCACCTTTCTCAAGAGGAATTAGGAACAGAACAGAGGAAGAACAGAAAGGAAGGAAGAAGGAAGAGTTCTTTTACAGTTCTCTAACAGAAGGAAGAGTTCTGTTCCTAATTCCTCTTGAGAAAGGTGGTGGGACCACCGAAAATTCGAGAACCAGTGAGTTTTTCCTTTTTTGTGTTTTGGTTTCTGTGTTTGTTATGACTTATCAGTGAATTTACATTACACGTTTGTGGGTTTTCCAAAAAAGTGTATATATATATATATATATATATATATATATATATATATATATATATTGAGGCTTCCTAAATTTGGATGTTGAATGTTTTTCATGTGTAAGCATATATGAAGATTTCATCATTTTCGCTGCAATCGTATCTACGTCGTATTTACATCTGAATAGAGAAACTGAAGTGTCGAGTAAAACTATTTTTCTTGTTGCCAATTGATAATTATTTGGAAAGTAATTGAACAAATTCTGTTTATTACATCATGAAAACTGAGAAGAAATCTTCTAATCGAGGTAGCTAGTTAGCATGCAAATATGAGCCCGTGTGATTTAATCTTACTTATAATGTAATGAGTCACGCAAGTGTACTTCCAAGCCCAAGCCAAAAGTAGTGTGCCTATACTACTCCTTCGGAACAACGTTCCACTGGAGGCATGGAGTGCTTTGTTAAGTCCATAAACAGTGGGAGTATGTTATGTTTTGCTTGTAATCAATTTAATTTTAGTGGTTTTATAATTACATATATATTTTATTTATTAGTTATTTATTTTATTTATTTTATTTATTTTATTCATTTTATTCATTTTATTCATTTTATTCATTTTATTCATTTTATTCATTCTATTCATTCTATTCATTCTATTCATTCTATTCATTCTATTCATTCTATTCATTCTATTCATTCTATTCATTCTATTCATTCTATTCATTCTATTCATTCTATTCATTCTATTCATTCTATTCATTCTATTCATTCTATTCATTCTATTCATTCTATTCATTCTATTCATTCTATTCATTCTATTCATTCTATTCATTCTATTCATTCTATTCATTCTATTCATTCTATTCATTCTATTCATTCTATTCATTCTATTCATTCTATTCATTCTATTCATTCTATTCATTCTATTCATTCTATTCATTCTATTCATTCTATTCATTCTATTCATTCTATTCATTCTATTCATTCTATTCATTCTATTCATTCTATTCATTCTATTCATTCTATTCATTCTATTCATTCTATTCATTCTATTCATTCTATTCATTCTATTCATTCTATTCATTCTATTCATTCTATTCATTCTATTCATTCTATTCATTCTATTCATTCTATTCATTCTATTCATTCTATTCATTCTATTCATTCTATTCATTCTATTCATTCTATTCATTCTATTCATTCTATTCATTCTATTCATTCTATTCATTCTATTCATTCTATTCATTCTATTCATTCTATTCATTCTATTCATTCTATTCATTCTATTCATTCTATTCATTCTATTCATTCTATTCATTCTATTCATTCTATTCATTCTATTCATTCTATTCATTCTATTCATTCTATTCATTCTATTCATTCTATTCATTCTATTCATTCTATTCATTCTATTCATTCTATTCATTCTATTCATTCTATTCATTCTATTCATTCTATTCATTCTATTCATTCTATTCATTCTATTCATTCTATTCATTCCATTCATTCCATTCATTCCATTCATTCCATTCATTCCATTCATTCCATTCTATCCATTCTATCCATTCTATCCATTCTATCCATTCTATTCATTCTATTCATTCTATTCATTCTATTCATTCTATTCATTCTATTCATTCTATTCATTTCTATTCATTCTATTCATTCTATTCATTCTATTCATTCTATTCATTCTATTCATTCTATTCATTCTATTCATTCTATTCATTCTATTCATTCTATTCATTCTATTCATTCTATCATTCATTCTATTCATTCTATTCATTCTATTCATTCTATTCATTCTATTCATTCTATTCATTCTATTCATTCTATTCATTCTATTCATTCTATTCATTCTATTCATTCTATTCATTCTATTCATTCTATTCATTCTATTCATTCTATTCATTCTATTCATTCTATTCATTCTATTCATTCTATTTCATTCTATTCATTCTATTCATTCTATTCATTCTATTCATTCTATTCATTCTATTCATTCTATTCATTCTATTCATTCTATTCATTCTATTCATTCTATTCATTCTATTCATTCTATTCATTCTATTCATTCTATTCATTCTTCATCTATTCATTCTATTCATTCTATTCATTCTATTCATTCTATTCATTCTATTCATTCTATTCATTCTATTCATTCTATTCATTCTATTCATTCTATTCATTCTATTCATTCTATTCATTCTATTCATTCTATTCATTCTATTCTATTCATTCTATTCATTCTATTCATTCTATTCATTCTATTCATTCTATTCATTCTATTCATTCTATTCATTCTATTCATTCTATTCATTCTATTCATTCTATTCATTCTATTCATTCTATTCATTCTATTCATTCTATTCATTCTATTCATTCTATTCATTCTATTCATTCTATTCATTCTATTCATTCTATTCATTCTATTCATTCTATTCATTCTATTCATTCTATCATTCTATTCATTCTATTCATTCTATTCATTCTATTCATTCTATTCATTCGATTCATTCATTCATATCCATTCTATCATTCTATCCATTCTATCCATTCTATCCATTCTATCCATTCTATCCATTCTATCCATTCTATCCATTCTATCCATTCTATCCATTCTATCCATTCTATCCATTCTATCCATTCTATCCATTCTATCCATTCTATCCATTCTATCCATTCTATCATTCTATTCATTCTATTCATTCTATTCATTCTATTCATTCTATTCATTCTATTCATTCTATTCATTCTATTCATTCTATTCATTCTATTCATTCTATTCATTATTCTATTCATTCATTCATATCATTCTATCCATTCTATCATTCTATCATTCTATCCATTCTATCCATTCTATCATTCTATCCATTCTATCCATTCTATCCATTCTATCCATTCTATCCATTCTATCCATTCTATCCATTCTATCCATTCTATCCATTCTATCCATTCTATCCATTCTATCCATTCTATCCATTCTATCCATTCTATCCATTCTATCCATTCTATCCATTCTATCCATTCTATCCATTCTATCCATTCTTCCATTCTATCATTCTATCCATTCTATCCATTCTATCCATTCTATCCATTCTATCCATTCTATCCATTCTATCCATTCTATCCATTCTATCCATTCTATCCATTCTATCCATTCTATCCATTCTATCCATTCTATCCATTCTATCCATTCTATCCATTCTATCCATTCTATCCATTCTATCCATTCTATCCATTCTATCCATTCTATCCATTCTATCCATTCTATCCATTCTATCCATTCTATCCATTCTATCCATTCTATCCATTCTATCCATTCTATCCATTCTATCCATTCTATCCATTCTATCCATTCTATCCATTCTATCCATTCTATCCATTCTATCCATTCTATCCATTCTATCCATTCTATCCATTCTATCCATTCTATCCATTCTATCCATTCTATCCATTCTATCCATTCTATCCATTCTATCCATTCTATCCATTCTATCCATTCTATCCATTCTATCCATTCTATCCATTCTATCCATTCTATCCATTCTATCCATTCTATCCATTCTATCCATTCTATCCATTCTATCCATTCTATCATCATTCTATCCATTCTATCCATTCTATCCATTCTATCCATTCTATCCATTCTATCCATTCTATCCATTCTATCCATTCTATCCATTCTATCCATTCTATCCATTCTATCCATTCTATCCATTCTATCCATTCTATCCATTCTATCCATTCTATCCATTCTATCCATTCTATCCATTCTATCCATTCTATCTCATTCTATCCATTCTATCCATTCTATCATTCTATTCATTCTATTCATTCTATTCATTCTATTCATTCTATTCATTCTATTCATTCTATTCATTCTATTCATTCTATTCATTCTATTCATTCTATTCATTCTATTCATTCTATTCATTCTATTCATTCTATTCATTCTATTCATTCTATTCATTCTATTCATTCTATTCATTCTATTCATTCTATTCATTCTATTCATTCTATTCATTCTATTCATTCTATTCATTCTATTCATTCTATTCATTCTATTCATTCTATTCATTCTATTCATTCTATTCATTCTATTCATTCTATTCATTCT
>CM073778.1:91022-101724 GCA_037158775.1 Hetaerina titia | reverse complement strand
ATATATATATATATATATATATAGTCACTTTTTTGGAAAACCCACGAACGTGTACATTAATGTAAATTCACTAATAGTAATAAAAAACACAGAAACCAAAACACACAAAAGAGGGACTCACTGTGAGTGAGTCCCTCTTTGGTGTGTTTTGGTTTCTGAGTTTTTTATGACTATTAGTGAATTTACATTATATATATATATAATTATTTATTTATTCACATGGAAATAGATATAAGGAAAGGGGATAGGAACACACTTAAAAGACGAACACAGGAGAGGTGGGGGATTCGGAATCAAGCTGACCACGAATGGAAAAATATTTTATTGACCGGGACTTGAACACTGGATCTTCCACCTGCCGTGGGGGTGGATGGCAGGGCTGCCCAGAGCGGCTTACCCGGGAATTGAACTTGACCTCCAGGCCCAGGTCAGCAGTCCAACGATCTACCCTTTTATTACCATGACTCGGTGCACGTACAAGTACGATTATTAAAATGGAGCAATGTTAAGTAAAATTCTGTTTTGTTAATAAATTTGATATCAAGACAATATTTCCGTCGTTATCATTATTTCTACACTATGGCCAAAGAAAAGAATAAGGAGGAGAGAACGGAATCCTTGGAGGCATTGATGTATTTACGAGACCTTATTCCTTACCGTGGGAGTGTGGCGATTACAATTCCTGGTACTAATCACCGGGAGGTGGTGATATATCGATATAGAACATCGCTGGTCCATCCCGTCGCTTGAAAAATTCGTTAACTTCAGTCTCTTTTCTCATTCTCTCATCCCTGAAGGTTTATGGAAAGTTAGGAATTTTTAAAATGGTTACCAAAGTTTAAGATTCTTCCCATTTGATCTTATAAATAAAATGCTGTAATCGGTGAAAAGTTTAAAATAAATGGAGGTACTCAAAATGTTATTTCGTTTTTTTTATATCCAATTAATGGTTATTTTTAGTTATTAGTCAAGAGAGAAATTATTTTAGTCGTGTTGTGTGTAGTCCGGGTGACGCTTAAATAACCGTAGCATGCATCTGGATGCAAACTATTCTCTTTCTTTCCTCCTCCCAGTCTCAGGTGCGATAACGTAGTTTCAGAACCTAAGGTGCAATCTTTTCCGATGAAAACCCTCGGCTCTTGTTCCTCTTCCCCATCGTAGCACCTCGCCCCCGCCAACCCCCCTCCCTTCTCGCTCACTCTCGGACTGTTCAATTGAAAGCCATCGAAAAGCCGCGCTATCGATTCGGGGGTCGTTTCACGACGTCGCCATTGGGGTATCTCGATATACTTTTCGCCCTTGCCATTTAATACGATATATGCATCAATTATTCGAGGCGTCGCGATCTTGTAATCGGGCGTGTGGCTGCACGTGGCGATATCCGGCGCGAGTGTCGTTGCTAGGGAAACCCGAGCGCGATGGAGAAGGCATTGCGCTCGAGGCGATGATGAACTCTGAGAGGTCCCACGGAGCATACCACCAAGTTTCAAGAGAGCAGCAGTAGACTTAGGGGATGCGACCGACAGTTGAGGCCATTTTCGCCATTAGGGATGAATGGGAGAGGAGGAAGGGTGGAGAGAAACCCGGCGTCGGCATCAGCCCGCTCTTAACGAAAGGCGACAAGGGGTCCGCAGTTTTACGTCCCATCCGACGGACGGCGGTCTTACTCGAAGTGCCCTCCACGATGCACCTCAAGTAAGGATCGGGATACGACTGAAAATTATCTGCCGCTTCCAGAATTCGAACCCGGGCTCTCTCGGTGGGAAGCCAGTATGTTAGCCACTATACAATTCCGATCCCCATTGTCGAGTGACTGCGCAGAGTATCGGTATGCATCGGATCCATTGGCATACGAGTCCTTACTGTGCCAGAAACGAGGAGCAAGAGGGAAATAGAAATGAAATTTAGGCTAAGAAAACAAGTGAAGTGATGAAACTACGCATGGAACGGCGAACAAATAGCGCGTGGGGTGGCGGAAGATGCAACGAGTCCGATTTCAGGCCTTGCAGACGCTCTCTATGGCACCGAGTTTCCACACCTCAACCAATGAAAGACACAAAATATTTTGGAACGTCACGGCGACGCGCCTGCGTCTTTTCTGTTTAGTCCTTTGAGATAATTCGCTTTAATGGATCTTGTTTCGTTTTACAATCTGTATGGCCATTGTCACATTTCAATTCATTTGCTTTATTCCTTGTGACCGCTGGTACATTGGCATTCAGTTTGTAAGTTTCCTACCATTTAACGGTGAAACTATATCTTCTTTAAAATCTTGAGCTCTTCGGTCTTCACCAAGTTGCCTTTCTATCGTGGGGCCGCACTTCCGAGTGGAGTCATGAAGGCGGATGTCTTCGCTCAACGGAGCAAATGGCCGCTGTGATGCCCCAGACCGAACCTTCCCTTCCTTTGAGAAGTACAAACACCCCGATGCGTAGGCAGAGCCGACAGGTGCCGACTGCTACCCAAAAGCGGGTAATAATTAATTAGAAGAATAACATATAATTATCTGTTCTATGGTTTTAGGCTCAACTATGTGGAAATTCATTTTTAACTGAAGTTTCAAAATGAAATCAAAACCACTAGGTATCTTTCCACGAGTTTTATTCAAGGGTACAACTAGTTTCGACGCAACGGCGTCATCTTCAGGTACTGAGCATTTTTCTTAAACATGAGGTATATATAGTTGGAGAAGGTTGGGAGTAGAGGAGGGGGTGGAATGGGAGTGGGGAGTGGGATGGCCGGTGGAAGAGAAAGGAAAAAGGGGGGGTGAAGGTGGTACATATGGATGGGTGTGGGTCAGTGGTAATTACGTATGATGGGGTGTTGCAATGAATGTGTGCACTGTTCTGGATTGGGGTTTGCATGTGTGTGTTAGTTTTGAATGCGGTGTTTCTTTTTTCCTTTTTCTTTTTTCCTTTTTCTTTTTTCCTTTTTTTGGGTGGTGGCCTAACACCCCCCGCCACACGCCCTTGCGGCGGCTTGCGGGGTATTATGTAGATGTAGATGTACGTAGGTTTTGGAAGGGAGACTAGGTGATTAGTGAGGGGGTTGGGCTAATGGTTCCCGGCGGGGGGGGGGGGGGGGGGTGAACCTCTTCTCCGTCAGTGATAGAGCTGCTTCAAGTAGTGGAGAATGTTTTTCAAACATAATGTCGTTCACCAGGTGTCCGGTCTTGGAATTCCTCCTTATCTCCAACTCCTCTGTCTTGTCCATTTTCTTCCCTTTTTTCATCTGGTACAACACCTTAGGGATGAAATTGCTCTCGTGATCTTCTTCCCACAGGTGCTTGGCGAATTGGGATTGTGGCGTGTTGTTTCCTAGAAAAAATCTTCTGTGCTCATCTGCTCTTGTCTGGAATGACCTCCCCATATGTCCTATGTACGCCGCGCTGCAATCATTGCACTCTAGCTTATAAATCCCAGTCTTTTTAAATCTATTGGTCTTGTCCTTCGTTCTATTCAGGAATGTTCTAAGGTTGTTATGGTTGTAAAACCCTATCTTTAATTTGTCCTTGGGGAACAAATTGCTTATTTTTTCGGATAAAATTCCATAGAATGGTAACTTGCACCATCGCTGGCTTCTCTCCTCCGGGACTGGCTGGTGGAGTAGGGTGTTTGCTCTGATGGAGCGTTTTTTGAAGAGCATTTTATCAATTAGGTTTGCGATGTACCCATTATTCACAGCAATTGATTTAATGGTTTCTAGTTCTTTTTTATAACCTTCCTCAGATAAGGGGATATTGAGCAATCTATCCAGTAAATAATGGAAAGTGGTCAGCTTTTGGGAAATATGATGACGGCAGTCTGCAGGAATGATGTGGCTCGTAGCGGTATTTTTCCGATAAATTGAAAATTCAAATTTTTTTGTTTGCTCTGTGAATTATAACATCCAAGAAATTGAGTTTGCCGTTTTTTTCCTTCTCACACGTGAACTGTATCTTTTTGCACTGGGAGTTCAATGATTTCATGAAAGTGACCAAAGTAAAAAGAGTTAAACAATAAATTGAGAAGGGCCACAAATAAAGCAAAAGAAGAATGGTGGAAAACGCAATGCGAGGATATGGAAAGTTTATAGAAGAAGGGTGAAATTGGTGCTTTATACAGCAAGGTTAAGTTATTGTCGGGAAGTAAGAAGGCAGGATCTGTGCTAACAGTTAAAGATAAATGGGGTAAGATAATAGTTGAACCAGGAAAAATCCAAGAGAGATGGAAGGAATATATAGAAACACTGTATGGTAAAGAACTTAGGCCGAGAAGGTTAGACATAGAAAAGGAACATGACGTAGAAGAAGATAGCTTAGGTCCAGGCATACTCGACGATGAAATAGAAAGGGCATTATAGGAGATGAAAGCAAATAAGGCTGTGGGGCTGGACAATATTCCTGTAGAAATGTTGAAATGGTTAGGGAAAGGTGGGAAGAAGGCCATATATGGACTGATTCGTAGTATCTATGAGGAAGGAATCTGGCCGGAAGATTTTGTGAGATCGGTGTTAGTTCCTATTCCAAAAAAGGCAAAGGCTTCGTCATGTGAGGATTACAGAACAATAAGTTTGATATCCCACGCAGCTAAAGTTATTCTCAGGATCATCAACAAAAGGATAGAGAGTAAGGCGAATGATTACTTAGGGGATGATCAGTTTGAGTTTAGGAAAGGAAGAGGTACGCGTGATGCCATTGCAGTAATGAGATCACTAGTCGAGTGGAATATAGAATACAATCAGGACGTTTTTGCCTGTTTTGTAGATTTCGAAAAAGCGTTTGATAGAGTGAATTGGGAAAAATTAATGCGTGTATTGCAGAAAATAGGAATGAATTGGAGGGACAGGAGATTGATCCGCAACATGTACATGTCTCAGACTGCTCAGGTGCGAGTGGGGAACGGAGAGTCCGGATGGGCAGTGTTAGGAAGAGGGGTAAGGCAGGGTTGCCCATTGTCACCGGTGCTGTTCAACGTATATGTGGAGGAAATGATTAAAGAGGCATGGGAAGAACTGGAGGTAGGAATGAAAGTCGGGGGCGAATTCGTAAAATCGGTTAGGTTTGCTGATAAACAAGCATTAGTTGCTCAGTCAGCCAAGGGACTGCAAGCATTGTTGAGTGAATTGGAGGATCAGTGCGATAAATATGGGATGAGAATCAATATTAATAAAACAAAGGTTATGCGATTTTCCAGAAAGAAAAAGGCTAAGCTAAATATTAAAATAGGCGGGGAAAAAATAGAGCAGGTAGAGCAGTTTACATATCTCGGAAGTGTTTTGGACCAATACGGTCAAAGTGGTAGGGACATAAGGAGAAGAATTGCGCTAGGCAAGGAGGCTTTCTCAAGGAGGAGGGAGTTGATGACGGGGACGTTGAGTAGGGATGTTAAGACAAGACTCGTAAAAACTCTGATATGGAGCGTAGCTATGTACGGCGCGGAAACGTGGTCGCTGAAGCAGGAGGATAGACGTAGATTGGAGGCTTTTGAAATGTGGGTGTGGAGAAGAATGGAGAAGGTAAAATGGACCGAAAGGAAAACAAATGAGGAAGTACTGGAGTTGGTGGGTTAGGAGAGGTGTTTGTTGAGAGAAATCCTATGGAGGCAGGAAAAATGGATGAAAGGCGTATTGAGCGGTAGTGGAATGTTGAAGAGGGTAATAGAGGGGAGAATGTTGGGCAAGCGAGGTAAGGGTAGGAACAGGATAGGGTTGTTGGTCGGGATGAAGGGAGGAAAGAAGTAGATCGAGATGAAGAGGGACCTGATATAGATTAGTTTGCTAGGTGGGGAGTCACAAAATGTTTATTTGATAGTTGTGTCCATCCAAAAACCTACCTTAACCGGTAGATTACCTAAAATATATATATATATATATATATATAAATTCACTGATAAGTCATAACAAACACAGAAACCAAAACACAAAAGAGGAAAAACTCACTGGTTCTCGAATTTTCGGTTGTCCCACCACCTTTCTCAAGAGGAATTAGGAACAGAACAGAGGAAGAACAGAAAGGAAGGAAGAAGGAAGAGTTCTTTTACAGTTCTCTAACAGAAGGAAGAGTTCTGTTCCTAATTCCTCTTGAGAAAGGTGGTGGGACCACCGAAAATTCGAGAACCAGTGAGTTTTTCCTTTTTTGTGTTTTGGTTTCTGTGTTTGTTATGACTTATCAGTGAATTTACATTACACGTTTGTGGGTTTTCCAAAAAAGTGTATATATATATATATATGTATATTGAGGCTTCCTAAATTTGGATGTTGAATGTTTTTCATGTGTAAGCATATATGAAGATTTCATCATTTTCGCTGCAATCGTATCTACGTCGTATTTACATCTGAATAGAGAAACTGAAGTGTCGAGTAAAACTATTTTTCTTGTTGCCAATTGATAATTATTTGGAAAGTAATTGAACAAATTCTGTTTATTACATCATGAAAACTGAGAAGAAATCTTCTAATCGAGGTAGCTAGTTAGCATGCAAATATGAGCCCGTGTGATTTAATCTTACTTATAATATAATGAGTCACGCAAGTGTACTTCCAAGCCCAAGCCAAAAGTAGTGTGCCTATACTACTCCTTCGGAACAATGTTCCACTGGAGGCATGGAGTGCTTTGTTAAGTCCATAAACAGTGGGAGTATGTTATGTTTTGCTTGTAATCAATTTAATTTTAGTGGTTTTATAATTACATATATATTTTATTTATTAGTTATTTATTTTATTTATTTTATTTATTTTATTCATTTTATTCATTTTATTCATTTTATTCATTTTATTCATTTTATTCATTTTATTCATATTATTCATTCAATTCATTCTATTCATTCTATTCATTCTATTCATTCTATTCATTCTATTCATTCTATTCATTCTATTCATTCTATTCATTCTATTCATTCTATTCATTTTATTCATTCTATTCATTCTATTCATTCTATTCATTCTATTCATTCTATTCATTCTATTCATTCTATTCATTCTATTCATTCTATTCATTCTATTCATTCTATTCATTCTATTCATTCTATTCATTCTATTCATTCTATTCATTCTATTCATTCTATTCATTCTATTCATTCTATTCATTCTATTCATTCTATTCATTCTATTCATTCTATTCATTCTATTCATTCTATTCATTCTATTCATTCTATTCATTCTATTCATTCTATTCATTCTATTCATTCTATTCATTCTATTCATTCTATTCATTCTATTCATTCTATTCATTCTATTCATTCTATTCATTCTATTCATTCTATTCATTCTATTCATTCTATTCATTCTATTCATTCTATTCATTCTATTCATTCTATTCATTCTATTCATTCTATTCATTCTATTCATTCTATTCATTCTATTCATTCTATTCATTCTATTCATTCTATTCATTTTATTCATTTTATTCATTCTATTCATTTTATTCATTTTATTCATTTTATTCATTCATTTATTTATTGTATTTATTGTATTTATTGTATTTATTGTATTTATTGTATTTATTGTATTTATTGTATTTATTGTATTTATTGTATTTATTTTATTTATTTTATTTATTTTATTTATTTTATTTATTTTATTTATTTTATTTATTTTATTTATTTTATTTATTTTATTTATTTTATTTATTATTTTTGTTTTTTATATTTTTTATATTTTTATTTTTCTCTGATGTTTAAGGGTGTCAGGTTGTGTCGAGGGGAGTGAGATGTGGGAGTTCAGGTGAGCTTGGACCGGTTTTCTTTTTTATCCCAAGGTTCCCCATTATTATTTGACGTTGTTGTTTCGGTGGGAAGGGGATGCGAGGTTCGTCTGGGTTTGGGGGAAACCTTGTGGATTGCAGAAATTTCGGAAATTTCTTCCTTGGGGGCATTTTGGAGATGGACTGAAGGATCTGTTGCGGGTATTTTGCTTTTCCATAAGGAAGGGAGGGAGACCATAAGGAGGGGATTAAGGGATTTTTGGAGAGGGTCTAGGATTTTTTGTAACTGAGAAGTGCTCTTATTATCAAATCACTGACGGAATGGATATTCAATTCTGCTTGAATATTATGGTTCGGAGTGAACCATGGTGCTCCAGCAATGAGTCGAGCCAGCTTGTTAGGCCATACCTGGATTTTGTTTACTGCGTGTTTCGGGAAATCTGCCCATATGGGGCACGCGTATAGTATTTGTGGTAGTAGTGTAGTTTGCAGTATTGCCAGTTTGGAGTTGAGAGAGGTTTTGGAGGTTCTGGAGAGTAAGGGATGGAGAGAGAATTTTGGCGACCGTAGTTTAGACAATTTGGAGACAATGTGCTGAGCAAATGTTAATTTTTGATCGAGAGTGACACCGAAGAACGTAACTGTGGGTTTTTGGGGGATGAGGCGAAGGTTGAGGGTTAGGTATGCATGGGTCACTTTGGATGGGATGCGAGAGAAGCAGACCTTAGTGCACTTATCTGGGTTGACAGAGAGTCCCCACCCATCAAGCCAGTCACCGATCAGGTGAAGGTGGGCTTGCAGGGCTTCATTAGTTTCAGATGGCCACCAACTTCGGGCTGCAATGGTGGTGTCGTCGGCATATAAAAAGGGTGTGTTAGGGGGTGCGAAGGGAGATCATCTATGAACATATTAAACAATAGAGTACTGCCCCTTGAGGGACACCGGTATGCTGAGGGCACGGCTGGGAGAGGTAAGAATGATGTGATATGGAAAATGATCTGTTGCCGAGGAAGGACTGAATGATTTTAATTAGATAGGGAGGGATATCTTTGGAGGTCAGTTTAAAAATTAGTCCTTCGTACCAGACCTTATCAAAGGCCTGGCTGATATCAAGGAATACCGCAGACGTATACAAGTGTACTTGTATGGTTTGTACGCTTCTATGAGTAAACCGATTCCCCGCCAGCCGCCGCAGAGGCAAGTGTTGGGGACGGCGCAGTATGCCTACATTATCGTAATTGGTTATTTTTAGCATCATGAAGTAGTGTATTGGTTGTAGATACAAGAAGCCATGCGATGCCTCTCCTGCGGTCAGGTGTTGTATGAGTTGGAAAGCTTTCTTTCCTAGATGTTCTCTCGGTCGGCGAGTACGGATTCCTTGAACTGTATCTCTGCCCACGTCACAAAACTCCGCCGTTCACTTTACCTCACCTGCATACTGGTAGAAGTTTCATCTAATGCATTTTTCCTTACATGATAAAAGAAATATCATAAATTATTTTACGTACTGCAACCAATGCATAAATGGCATCTATTGTTCCAAATGGTCCCAGAGCTCCATCTCGGGGGCCTCGACCAGTGGCTCTCCGTGTTCCCAAGGGAAATTGACCAATTTCCTTATAAGCTGGATTTTTATAACATCTGCTCCATTTGTGCTAGTCTGTCATGTTGTTCTTTGTGGTCGCTGTCGCAGCGACAATACGAGCCGAAATTCCTCTTCCCCCTCCCCCTTCATCCGCCCCGGCCCACCCCTGCCAGACACGCTCAGGCATTCCCCATCGCCGTCTCTCTCTCTCTTTCCCACAATCCATGGGCAATTCCATAATCCCATTAATCCGATCCCTTCTGCTCATTCTTCGGCTTTCCATCGCGCGGAACGATGTCCCTCCGCCCCCGCCATCCCCAGCCGCTGCTCAAAGCTCTTCCAAATCATTCCTCCCCGCTAAACCGATTCCATTTTCTTTTTTTCCCTTGTCTGCACCAAACCACGAGCAAAATGCTCCACACGTGATATTTAATTTACAATTAGAACACCTCGGATGTCCCTTCAGTCTTCTGGGGCAGCGTTTACGCACGCACGCAACGCACACGCGAACTGGACGAGAAATTGATGCTCATTTAATGGATGTCGTGCGAATTTCAATTGTGTTCGCAATTGCAATGTAATTTTTTGAAAATATAATTTCATTTGATTAGTTAATGTGAATTCTAATTGGCCCAAATTATTGAAAAATATATTAATGTGTTTGTATTGATCGGAATATTCCTATAACCTGTGTCTTTTCCCGCTTTTTACGTTTGCAAACTTCAATGGTTCGCATTTTATAAAAGTCGCTCTATCGCTACCGCTTCGATCTCTGGTGTAAATCGCTCTAGTGCAGCGTGCAATCCGCCGGTGTCCCTATTTCCCTCCAAGAGACTGTGTCGTCTGCAAATAATCTAAGGCTGCTGGTAACTTGGGAACTTGTTAGCGAAAATCGTGACGCAAAGCGTGGACTATACGCCTGCGTGTAGAGCCTCGCATGATTACATAGTTTGCTTTTGGGGTAAGAGAGGGAGGGCGTTTATTGCAGTCTTTTGAGACCTAAGTATGTAAAAGAAATGGAAGAAATAAAATGGATAGGGATGGAGGCAACGGAGGATGACTCGATGGAAGGGAAACGGAGCAAAAGGAATGGAACATCGAGACGGAGATCCTAATGGAAGGGTAGGTGGAGCGCGGAGAATGGAGGCGGAGGCTGGTAATTGCCTCTGATCGAGACTCTGCGAGGGAGGGAAAATGGTTGACACCCCGGAGAACAAAACCGTGCAAGTATTTTTCCTCGTCACACTCTTTGAGAGTTAAGGTATTAAAGTCTACATTAAAAAACACTCGTTGGTGGAATGGCTTCCATAAACCATTCCATGCGCTTTTCTAATCGCCCTTCTGTCATCAATAATTTAAGAAGACCTATTTTTTTATTTTGTAAAACATTAATTTCCCGTTTTAATCAATGTGAATTAATAATATGTCGTGGTTAA
>CM073778.1:0-90922 GCA_037158775.1 Hetaerina titia | reverse complement strand
GTCTTTTGAGACCTAAGTATGTAAAAGAAATGGAAGAAATAAAATGGATAGGGATGGAGGCAACGGAGGATGACTCGATGGAAGGGAAACGGAGCAAAAGGAATGGAACATCGAGACGGAGATCCTAATGGAAGGGTAGGTGGAGCGCGGAGAATGGAGGCGGAGGCTGGTAATTGCCTCTGATCGAGACTCTGCGAGGGAGGGAAAATGGTTGACACCCCGGAGAACAAAACCGTGCAAGTATTTTTCCTCGTCACACACTTTGAGAGTTAAGGTATTAAAGTCTACATTAAAAAACACTCGTTGGTGGAATGGCTTCCATAAACCATTCCATGCGCTTTTCTAATCGCCCTTCTGTCATCAATAATTTAAGAAGACCTATTTTTTTATTTTGTAAAACATTAATTTCCCGTTTTAATCAATGTGAATTAATAATATGTCGTGGTTAAATGCTTCAAAATGTAAAAGAAGAGATATCCGTGGCAGGGGCTGCTCGGATGTTCGTCCATATCCTCACCGTTGAAGTCGCTTCGGGGAGGCGACATACTTCCATAGTCTCCCGTGAATGTGGGTCGGCGCTAATTAAGCGAGAGCATCATCTGCATTGCATTCCCATCGCGTGAAATTAAACTGTCCCTTTGTGCTTTCGGAACTAAAAGCAGTCTCTTCTCGTTCAATCAAGGGCGTTAAACCCAGCGAGACTACTATTATCCGCATAATACAACTAGGCATTCAACGCGCTCTGAAGAACTTAAGCATGCGCTCCTATATCTCTGAAGCATTTAAAGATTCTCACCTTCAACTCTTTCGATTCGGTCCTCACCTCCATCGTCATTCCGGGTAAGCGTTCTCGATCATTTTGCTTATCAATGGCCAACTCTTGACGTCCTCTTCGGAGTCACCACTAAGCCGCATTCTTTGTGTGCGTCTTGTTCACTGTGTTGGCAAAATGAACGGGGGATCATCGGTTGCTGATGTCACCCAAGTGATGACCCAATGACGTCCAAAAGTTAGCGAATTATAAATTTTATTGCTAAGGTAACACCTAGGGAATCTAGAAAATTTTCCTTTACACATGAGAATGATGTTCATCCATATCGCAGTGGAAGGGAGGGCGGGGAAAGAGTGGTGAAATCTCGAGACGAAAACTAATACCCTCGCGTTGTCTTGACCAAGGGATAGGTGCGGGGGATGCCTAACATGTATATATGTACGCAAAATATTTATGCATATGGGGTATACATATATAAGTATATATATATACATATGTGCATCTACTTTCAAGTTAATCTACCGGTTAAGGTAGGTTTGTGGATGGACACAACTATCATGTTAATGTTTTGTGACTCCAAACAAAACAAAATCCAGCAACATACTCTACAATAAGTCGCTCTTTATCTCTGTGTGCTTCCTTCCTCCGCTCATTGTGTTCAACATCCCTATTTTGTTCCTGCCCTTTCCTCGTTTTCCTACCATTCTCCCCTCTTTACAGTCTTTAAATCCCAATGCCGATCAATATGCCCTTCATCCATTTCTCCTGCTGTCATAAGATTTCTCCCAACAAATCCCTCTCCTCGTCCACCATACCTAATACTTCCTCATTTGTTATCTTTCGGTCCATTTCGCCTTCTACATTCTTCTCCACATCCACATTTCAAAAGCCTCCAATCTACGAGTACATCTATCCTCCTTCTTCAGTGACCACATTTCACTACTCGTACTTCGCCCGTATTGGTCCAAAACACTTCCGAGATATGTAAACTCTTCTACCTGCTCTATTTTTTCCCGCCTATTTTAATATTTAGCTTAATCTTTTTCTTTCTGTAAAATCGCATAACCTTTGTTTTATTAATATTGATTCCCATCCCATATTTCTCGCACTGAACCTCCAATTCAATCAGCAATGCTTGCAACCCCTTGGCTGACTGAGCAACTAATGCTTGGTCATCAGCAAACCTAACCGATTTTACCAATTCCCCTCCGACTTTCATTTCTACCTCCAGTTCTTCCCATGCCTCTTTAATTATTTCCTCCACATATACGTTGAACAGCACCGGTGACAATGGGCAACCTTGCCTTACCCCTCTTCCTAACACTGCCCATCCGGTCTCTCCGTTCCCCACTCGCACCTGAGCAGTCTGAGACATGTACAGGTTGCGGATCAGTCTCCTGTCCCTCCAATCCATTCCTATTTTCTGCAATACGCGCAGTAATTTTTCCCAATTCACTCTATCAAACGCTTTTTCGAAATCTACGAAACAGGCATATACGTCCTGATTTTATTCTATATTCCTCTCGACTAGTGATCTCATTACTGCAATGGCATCACGCGTACCTCTTCCTTTCCTAAACCCAAACTGATCATCCCCTAAGTAATCATTTGCCTTACTCTCTATCCTTTTGTTGATGATCCTGAGAATAACTTTAGCTGCGTGGGATATCAAACTTATTGTTCTGTAATCCTCACATGATGTAGCCTTTGCCTTTTTTGGAATAGGAACTAACACCGATCTCACAAAATCTTCCGGCCAGATTCCTTCTTCATAGATACTACGAATCAGTCCATATAGGGCCTTCTTCCCGCATTTTCCTAAGCATTTCAACAGTTCTACAGGTATGTTGTCCAGCCCCACGGCCTTATTCACTTTAATTTCCTTTAATGCTCTTTCTTTTTTTTAATACAACACGACCATGATTTCGATGCTGCACATCATCATCAGTTACAATTAAACAACATTTTTTTCAACTTCACAGCAGACATTTTACACACGGAAACGAATGGTCGACGGCTGAACGCTCTGGAGGAGCTGGAAATTTTGGAATTCCTTCAGTCCGGTAATCTTGAGGTGGTCAACGATATTCTTTACATGTCGCGTTTCCCTCTTCCTGAATTCTTGAATGCCTCCCCACACCATCCGCTCCCCCACCAAGGGAGTGTTAGTCACCGACCCTCCTAACTAATCTTCCGAAGAAGACGGAGTTCGAGTCCGTCTAAATTATCAGGATATTACGTGTGAATGTTCCTTTGCGTTCTCATGCTTTGCGTTGCTGTCTAAGTTTTTTATTTAACACTTCTGTGTTACTTCGAAGAAATCATCTATATATTATTATATAAGAGGTAATCCACCGGTTAAGGTAGGTTTGTGGATGGACACAACTACCAAATAAATATTTTTTTTGACTCCTAGCAAAACACAATCCAGCAACCTTAATCTACATCAGGTCCCTCTTCATCTCTGTGTACTTCCTTCCTCCCTTCATCCCGTCCAACATCCCCATCCCTTATATACTCAACTTATATTTCTTGTACTTCCTATAATATATCTTATTTCATCCCGTTTGTCGCATTGTGCGATACGAAAATACACATGTATACATTTAAACACGAAATCCCGCCATACGGCGGACAAATATTCATTCAAATAGAAATAGATATAAGAAAAACACACATAAAGGACGAACACAGGAGAGGTGGGGAAGGCGGAATCAAGCAGACCACCAATGTAAAAATATTTTACAATCTATACAATTTATTTTACAGTCCCAGTCGAGGAAAATATTTTTGCATTAGTGGTCTGCTCAAATCCGCCTTCCCCACCTCTCCTGTGTTCGTCCTTTATGTGTGTTCCTATCCCCTTTCCTTATTTCTATTTCTATTGGAATGAATATATATATAAGTATATATATATATATATATATATTCAAACAGAAATAGGTATAAGGAAAGGGGATAGAAATACTCTATACGATATACGGGATATATATATGTATATATATATATATACGATCTACGGGATATATATATACATATCAATTTATCGCTTCTTTACTCGCATTATTGCTGGTGGAGAATGGATTTACTGAAGCTCATTATCGTCTACCTGACACAAATTCTGCATACCAAACTGGAGAGAAAAGGTCTCGTTTTTTCACCTGAAATAATATGCTTAATTTGAAATTCGTCTTTATTCCGAGTAGCAAAAACGTATTTTTCGTAATTAAGATTATTTTTCTATTATTTTCATTCTTCTAATTATCACGAACAATCAATATTATATAATGTGACGAAAGAGATAAAAATTAAAATCACTCCTTTAAAAAAGTGTCTATTTCATTCGCAATTCGTTTCGCAGATATTTTCTGTTTATTTTTTCTCTGATCGGGATATAAATTCGTTTTGTTATTGCTTCGAGCTGTATGAAAGCTTATCCTCTCCTACGTAAATTCTGCATCACGGAAAAAGATCAATTGTGTAAGCCAGTACATTTTTGGAGCCCCGTGTTACCTCAAAATAATTCCCAGCTCTCCGTTTTCGAGGGGAATGGAAAGTTTCTTTCTCGGGTCTCCGTTTTCCATCTGCTGCTGTAAGAGACTATCCAATTGTTTTTTCTTCCGTCGAAGTAAATTAGCTCTTCTAAATGGGTTCGTCATCTCTCGTTACATGCCTCAGTAATTGGGACTTCTGAACGACTGTTCTTTCTTAGTTAAATGAATGGCTCCGAGAGATGAGTCAATAAGACTGTAGATCAAATGAAAAGTCAGTCGAAAGTCTGCCGTTCGCGTGAAATGCGCCAGAGGTGGTACTCGATATGCTGCCAGAATAATGGTGGGAAATTTATTGTAGTTTCCCCGAGGCAGCATTAGGAAGACCTTTCATGGAAAGTATTCATCGAAAGAAAGGGAAAACCGAGCTGAACATGCGCTGTGGCAATCAAACGGAATGAATGTTGCTCAGACACACAATGTTCATTTCGTGTGGTCCTGTTTAAAATATTAGCATTAAGTACCTCATGTGCTCCAACGACATTTCTAGCCAACCCTTCCGGAAGGGTGTCTTCGTTTCGATTCTCAGTCCAGGACGGGCTCTTCCTGCTAGGAGTCTTACTCACACCACTATCTGCATCTATATCTACATAACACCCCGCAAGCCGCCGCAAGGGCGTGTGGCGGGAGTCGTTAGGTCACCACCCGTAAAAAAAAACAAACCACACTCAAAATCAACACATCCATGGAAATCTACACCCACAGTGACGTGTACATTCGTGGAAAAACCCTTTCAACTTACACGCATGCAAATACATGTATTCTATCAACTAACAAACAATTGCAACTTAGGATGCAGTAAAACATTTATCGAATCCCGTGCAAGCTAGAGTATGAAAAGGAAGAAAGCGAAATTCCACTACTCCATGGACATACAACGTGCAACATGCAATGGTTTCCGCCCACAAAGGCCTTCCTTGTCTTGAAGATGCGTATGGCACTTAAGGTTTTGAATTGTGAAATGCTGTAAATGAATGATCACTTTTTACACTTTTTTGTAACAATTACTCTACCAATTTTAGCTTAGCAATGGCAATTTCAAGAGTTGCTAACAACTCAAGTGTAATCTCATGGGTGTAAAAGGTACATTGAAAATAATATTCGTGTATTCCAAATTTCAGAGCTGGTGTAGCAAACTTGAAGTATATAACTCCTTCATTTCAAAACATCTGCCTTACCTCTTGGAGGAATTTTTTAACCATTCTGGTAATCATTATCGATTATGAATCATTGAGGCTACTTGTGATTCAGAATGCGTTTGAAGTACGTTTTAACGTCATATTTTATCGAGTGCTTCATTTTGTTATTATTTATTTTAAACTAATATACAAAATATCCCGCGATCAAATAAAAAAGGGTGTGCAAGCATCAGGTGGAATGGGTAAGGGATAATAAGTGAGAGGAAGGGAAGAGGGAAAATTTATTCACTAAAAATACCTCCAAAAACATGCAAATTTAGGTAAATTTTGGCGTTTTTGCTAACACATGTCAATGCAAATACTCGTATGTTTTTGAAAAAAATATTTTGCATAACAATAGAAGAATCCCTCTAATATTTTGAAGTGTCGAATTGAGCGACCATTTCAGGCATTTTTTCGCTGAAAACGGGATTTGAATTTGGATTCTCATTTCTAATCGATTCGTTTGGCATTCGAAAGCGCTCTCTTCACTGGATGATCTTTCGTGTTCAAGATGCAGTGTTTGTATTTCCTAAGGGTTAACGAAAGGTTTGCGAACTCTTAGAAACGGACTAGGTTAAAATATCTAGCCCATTGTAGTTCATTGTGGTTGTTTCCTCACGTAAAAATTTAACTTTTTTGCAGCCTATTGGAATTTGTATTCACTTCTAGGTTTATTGCAACAGTGTATTGTACGACTGCACTGTATATTTCTCAGAGATAATTGGAGTCCACGTGAGAACACGACGCAGTGATTATTGAAAGAAGAACATCTGCGACCTCTCTCGTCATTAATTGTCGATTGGATTATAACTCAATATTTGCTGCGATAAATAATAATCTCTTAGAATATTCTCGAAGTTACGTTTTGCTTTTGCTGAGTCAGTATCCCACCTTGCTGAAAAGGCTCATCATTTGTTCCCGGGGCTCTTACGAGGGGGCATCATGAAGTGTTAATCATTAATAAAATTATTAAATTAAAATTTTTAATTTACTGAAACTACCAACGAATTTATTTCAAACTAAAAAAAAAACAAAGTTTGTCGTCAGCCTTGATTTAGAACAGCCTGGCGGCAGTGTGCCGCGTCTTTTTCAGAAGGAAAATAGCATTCCAACTGCTCCTCACCTGCATCAAGGGTGCGACTCTGGGGGCTGCTTTAGACTCTCCGTCGGCAGCTAGGAAGAAAGAGGGTTTCTTTCGACAACGACATAAATACCCCGCGATCTATCAAAAAGGTGTGTGGTAGGAGGTGCTAGCGACAGATGGGGAGGGTAGGGTGATAAGGGAGAAAATGGGAGAGGAAGGGGGAAGGGAAAAATATTCGTGAATGACCTGTCAAATAACGTTGGGTTATGAGAAATAACAAATTTATTTTTATTTGAGACGAGAGGATTGAGACGAGGGATGGAAGGAGAAGGTTGAAACAACACGCAAGGGTTGGCAATATCATACCGAGAGCCACATCTGCGCAGTACCCCGCATGCCGCCGCAAGGACGTGTGGTGGGGATGTTAGGCCACCACTCGTGATTTAATGTAAAACCGCATGCAAAACCCACAAATTCACGCGAATCTACACACACACACAATCTACAGAATATCGTATATATTCATTCAAAAACCCTGATAATTCACACATTCATTCAAATTCATTTATTGCCAACTAACATACACATGCAACTATGAGTATACCTTGTATCTACGCAACGTTAACTCTTGTCCTGACTTGTAAATTAAAGTCTTAAATATGTCTATGGGGACTTCGGTTTCTTACTATTCTGATTCTGATCGTTCTGGGTATCAATGACTATTTGTATCTATCTGTACTGGAATCTATCTCCCTTATCTTATCATCTTTGTGGTCTGATCTACTGCCACACTGCAGTCATGGAATCCCATTCCCTTGTGGTCATTCGGGGTTTGACAGCAGTTCTCCAAGTCGTGGCAAACCCTCTATCGGTTAAAACGACACCAATGAATGATTCTCCGAGTAATTTTTTAAATGAAGCATTGAAAATGTGCTCGTCTTACATCGCTTCATTTAAAGAAGCACATGCGAGTCCATGTATACCGGGAAGTATCGTAAAATTTTAATTCATGCTAGAACATAATTGAAATGGCAAGTTAAATTTTATTTTTATTCATGGGACTTCTCCACGTGGTAACCATCCAGAGAATGCATTTCTCCCGGTGCTTCTTGACCAATCGAAGGCCGTGAGTGAAGAACTTAGCGAGTGGCGTCGAAACCATTCTTACAACTCTTGAATGACGTCATTTGTGTAGCAAGATCTCCTACCCTGCAATGGTCTTTTTTGATTTCTGGGAATAAGAAAAAGTCGTTTGCGGTGATATCGGGAGATTATGGCGTATGTGGAACCATTTCAAACGTACTCATCGCTTTTATTTCTTAGCCGCACCTCGAGATGAGGGAACGGGAGCGTTGTCGACGAGAAGGCGGATGTCTTCGGTGATCACGGCGCTCGCTCTTAAATCGGACATATCGGGACCGGCATGACAAAGGAAATGCCCTGGCGAGAAGTTTTCTTCCATTCGTGTTGACTTATCACTTTACAATGTGCATCTTCAAAGTAAGTGTTCTGGTGCAAAAGAAACCTTAATATCGATGAATTTTAACCCCAAATTAATTATTTATCGTCAGCTTTAGTAACTTGTTATATAATGATATTTCGTCATATTATCTACCGTTTTGAGACGATCTTTATAACTATTAGGCATATTTGATATTTTAATAATTTGCAAGCTGTATGGCAGGGGGTGAATACACACTGGACTAATTTTGACCCGAATACGAGTAATAAATTAAATAAGTGAAATCTGCAATTAATACATTTAAACTTCAATAAATGTATGAGTATCTTTCAGAAGTGTTCGCACACACTTGTAGTTGAAACTGCTTAGTTTTGGCTTATTTTAAGTTTGAAAAAAATGGCTATTTTATTCACATAACCAAGATCGGATCAAATGGGATGTGGCCTTAAGGTACAAATTCAAATCTCCTAATAACTGAGATGAGGTGTAGAATTTTACTGAAATTTCCATTGGTAATGCTCGAGTGAATGTCGTTCTTAGGCGACAGTTTGGTATAAATGGGCTACCAATGAGGGGAATCTAAGTTATAAAACGAATAAATTCTCAATATATTTCACCCACTGTAGTAGGGGCTAGAGATTGTGAAATTGATCCGATAGGAGAACCAAGGAAGGAATCCACCTGGAAACAATAACACCTCTCCTTTACAACCAATAAATCCAGCGATCGCTGCGAGCGACGCATATCGATCGAAACAGGACCACGGTGGACACGAGCGGGGTTGTTGTTCCGGGGGAAAACACGCCCGCGACTCTTTGCTTAACACGAAAGCAGAATAGTACGACGCCTGGAACGCAAATTAAATTTTTTAATGATATTTCGTGATATCCTCTATCGTTTTCAGGTGATGGGTGTAACTATACCCGTTAACCCAGACATGACCTTATCGCGGTCGGACAATGTTATTCTGATCATCTATCTTTCGGGGAAAAATGAAATATTCCATCTATTTGTTCTACTTTTAATCTCATTAATATTATTGGAATGATATCTTCTACCGTAGTACGATGCCGTATAAATAAATTTTCAACATCAAAGTATCTGAGAAATTATTATATATATATTTTTTGGAATTACGAGCTAATGTTCCAAAAAATAAAAATGGAGAGTACCAACATCGCCATTTATACTCATGTGATGAGTGTGGCATTGACGTGTTCATAAATGGAATCTGAGCGCTTTGGCACACCTTTGGAGAATTCAGCACAATGCGAATATCTCATCTCTCTTTCTTATTCAAGTCCCCTTCGCATCGTGAAAAATCTCCGCTCCTTTCCTCCCTCTATTCTGCTTCGCGCACTCCTCATCTTTGTGCCTCCCCGCCTCGAGCGTGGCTCAATTTCTCACCATTTCCTACTTCCACCGTTTTATCCTTCCCTGTCCTTCCTTTTTCCCTCCTCCTATTCCCCCTCGTACTTATTCAACCGTCCTCCATGCCGTATTTGCTATTCTACCTGCAATCATCTTTCGCGTTGTTGCAAAGCCATCTTGATAAAAAGAAACTCGTTCTGGCTTGGTTTATCTTATATTAGATTCTATTAGCCGTAGAATTGGCCGTAAGAGTCAGTCAAATTTTAGCACTTTCTTACATCAACTGCATATATTTCAATTTTATTTGATGTCTTTTTATTTTTTTTATTTGCAGCATATGTTGTGCGGTGGAAAAATGATACTTTATCCATCCCCAAATATTTATCGCGTTTTGAGTCTGGTAAGTTATATTCCTTTTTCATTATCATATTGCTTGTTTCCAACCTGTGTGGAATGTGAAAAGTGTACTATTGGAGCGCAAATTTCCATGTTTTACAATAAAATGATTGTCATAGTACTGGCCACTATGTTTTTGCATATATTGAGTGAGTAAATACGTAAAGAGTTTATAGGAAAGACATTAGCCTAAAATAATTACTAAATTTTTCGTTTCGTAAATCACCTATCTTATTTTCCACTATTTTTTATCTTTTGAACAGAATTTTCAAATGCTTGTTTATGTGAATAGTCATTGCATTCATTTTCAATTCCTTTGCGTGGGTATTATGCCGTATATGGAAACAAGGTGTAACAAATTGAGGAGAACATCATTTGCGCTTCCTTATTCCGTTGTTATAAGTAGAGCGTTCATTTGTTTCCCTCTTATTAGCTTCCATCTTATTCATTAAGGTAACCGCGGTGTTTACTTTTCCTATTTTTGGATATCTGTAATGATGATCGATAGCCAAGAAGGTCGAATAAGCTGCACAGCTGAATATGTTATTACCTCCGTGTCTTAATAAATCATTTTCATAGAAATAGAGCCTGAAATTTAATTTAAAAATCATTTCATGAGATTAATAGTTTTAACTGAAAACAGAAATTTAAGTGACATGATAATTCCGCTTTAAATGAATACACTTTGTAACTTCCACACAATTTTTATTCGTACTACCGGTTTCAACGCTTCGGCGTCATCATCAGGTACCAGAATAAAAATCGTGTGGAAGTTACAAAGTGTATTCATTTAAAGCGAAAATGAACCTCCACAAAGTTGAGCCTGAGACCATAGTATTCGACATGATAATTATTTGCGAATAATCAAGTATCCTGCTGCTCTTTTATTATTTTCGGCAAATTCCTTTCCCTCGCATAATCGAGGCCTCTTTCTAGAGACCGACATTTTCTTCTTAAGCGAAGGACCTCTGATTGCCCATGTTAACCCTTTCGGGAGAGGGAGCAGTGGCTGTGCCTTAGATTCTCTCACACCACCGACACGAGGACGCGATTCCTGGCGCCGGCGCCTCCTTCGACTTTGAACCCACGTCACTCGACCAAGAACAACGCGAAAGGTAGTCGCGAGTAGGGATGAACCGTCAGTATAGTCGGAATACAAGAGAGGAGGACGATTCAAACTAGAATTATGGGCTTACGAATATGGCCAGAAAAAAGGGAGAAGTCGCCACGGGTACGAAGAACTTAGTTTAATGAAGGCGTTCGAGGAGCGCTGTTGTTGTGATCTGCGTTGGAAAAGAACACCCCTTTCCAATGACGTTAATTTGTATTTTTTTGCGTTTTTCCTTTGTCTCTCAAAGTTCAATTTTACGATACAGAGTAAAGTATCGGAAAAATAGATTAATTTCAGATATTGCTCCTACAATGTCTCAAAATTCTTCCAAGTTTCCAATTCTTCCATTCTTCTTGAGACCGTCGACATACTTTTGTCCAGAGACTTTTCCACGACTCGAAGGCTCCCTGGTAGGCGGCAGGTCCTTAAAGGTACCCCGACAAGCTTCTATGACGGCACTCATGGTCCCATGGTGATGTCCTTGGAGCGAGAATTTCAATTTGGGTATAAGAAAGACTTTAATTTTTTCAAGTCGGGACTTTAAAGGGGTTGGGGAATCGTTGCGATTCCGTTGCAGGTCTTCGCAAGCAAACACTCGGCCCTTTGCTCTTTTGGTCGTCCGTCCGAAGTTCTACGGGAGGACGAGTTTAGGGTAGACCTTTCGCATCGCCAAATTTTTAGTGATAATGGTGTGCGCACTGTCATCTTATCTCAATGACAATATACGATATATGCGATCATATGCACATTTAACCTACGGTCTGGATTCAGCACTTCACGCAATGCGCGTCAGAGAAAAATGGTCACCGATAATTTTTACACAAATCTTGTGTTTTTATGCAATCCGCAACTAGCGTGCGCGGGAGGGTAACGATACGACACAAGTTGTTCTTTTAACGGCGATCTTTCGCGTAACGATTTTCTCTACAACTCATTTGGTGCCAAAATTGGGTACTTCTACAAAGGGTCCCGAAAATTCGACTCGCATTCAAATGGACGTCTAGTCAACGGCAAATAACAGCTCTCTCCTTTACCTCGAATATTTCCTTTCACAAAAATATCTTTTTCACTAAATTGTTTCACCACTTCTCTTTTGATAGATCTCAATTTCCTTAATGCCGTTCCACGGAATTTTCTGAACTCGTTTTCTCATGTTAGTTCCGAGATCGTTATCACTTACTTGGTCCTCAAAAACACTCCGCAAATTTAATTTGTCTTAACGCTGTATTTCTTTTATGAGTAATTAGTTGCTACTCATTATTGAAGGTTTAAACTCTTCTTCTGGTGTCTATAACATAAATTACTCTTTGACTTTCAATACTTGCTGTCCTCTTGTTTTTTTCTTTAGAGAATCTTGACAGATGTACGTTCGTCCCACAATTCCGATTTCTCATAATTTGACGGGCGATCGCTTCGGTGGGGAACGGTATTGGGAACGAGGCTCCTCGCTCAACGTCTCACATCTCACGAGAAAGTATCAGACCGACAAGAAGATTGACAGCGTTTTATACTTCACGTCAAAACACTCCCTCTTTCCCATCGACGTGTAACCTCCAAGAAATCCGTCAATCTCCCACATCTTCTGAATCCGATGTTTTCCGTGGAACGCGAAATGTTTGGCCTTTAATCTCGGAATTATGGGCTTTCGGGGGCGGAAGAAGGGGCCGGGGTGCGGTGCGCGTGTGCGAAGGGGGTGCATATCCGGGGTGGGTTTGGGCGCACCCTTCTCTTCGCCCACTTCCTGGCGTCTCGTCGTCGAGGCTTAGACCCTGCCCCGGGGCGCCAAATGAATGCGAAGACAGCCATTTTCTCCCCCCCCCGCGACTCAATCGGGAGACTAGGAGTGATTTGCGAGGCTTCGCGGCGTTACTTCCGCCTTTCTTCGGCGTTCGCCTTGATTGAAAAAATACAAGCATCCCATGATAAATAGGCGTGCTAGAACTGAACCAGTATATTTAGCATCATAACCTTCTGCGCTCTCTTATTGACACAAGTAACAATGCACTGTAATGTAACACATAATCATATCAATAATAATTAGGATCTCTGAGTTACCAGTTGCCATGAGTATTTTATTCCAAAAATCACGTGTTAGTCATAAGAATTTGAATCGTGCAGATTTTCAACAAGATGTTGTTCCAGAGTACTACATTAAAATAAGTGAAAAGATGTTTTTTAGCTACGTTGATGTATAGCCTTTAATTCTGTGAAGTAATTCATAAAAGGAAAATATAAGTAATTCACTAAAAATAAGAGCAGGGATTGTTTTGCGGTGAATTGCTTTAAATGCTTCAAAACAAAGAACGCCAATGTCATACTTATTTTTTTCAACTATAGTTTTTCTGTTGGAAATATATTCGATCGAGAGGGTGCTAGGACGATGGCGGTAAAGGAAATGATTCGTACCAACACAAGTTTACAATTCGGACAATCCGGGCGTTCGGATCCGCCGCACTCTCCATTTCTTTGCTCCCACCAGTGTTGCTCTTGCTCGGATATTAGCCAGGGCATCGTCAAGCCATTGATATAATAATTTTCACATTTATTCTTTTGAAATTTAGGTTTTTTTATTTCTAGCAATATATTTCTGGATATGAAATCGTCAGAGCTTCAGAATAAGTAATTTTTGGATTATTTAGATGTTTACCATTGTATAATTTTAAATGTTTAAGGTTTTAGATAGACGCACAGTCTCGCATTTTTATCCTCGACTGATATCTACATCCTCGTAATACGCCGCAAGTTGTCATCAGCCGTAAAACAAAATAAAAGTACTTACATTCAACAATATTCAATAAAAGGATATGTATATTCAAATCATGTCGTAGAACTCGTAAGAAGATGGGTCTATTAAATAAAAAGAATAACGTACAGAATATCTACAAATATATGTACACTACCAATACCATTAATTATCCCTTTCGCGGCTGCGATCATATCTATTTGGATCTCTAACCGAGGAAAGCACGACATTTTAAATCTATCCGCTCTACAATAAATCTCCCTGATTTTACGATGTTGATCTGGCTTACCTTAGTAAGTGGGCGCCTGTAATATGTCCTTAACATCCTCACATAAGTGACCTACATCAAATTTACCCTGTAAATTTACCCTGTATTTAAGCCTACGGTCAACTAGTGGCTCCCAACCTAATTCTTTCAATAGTATCGTGACACTGCTCTACCGTGTTCACAACAACTTTTCACGAACCTTGATGCTCTAAGTTGCACTCGATCTAAGAGTTCTAAAATTAAGCCAACTTCATGAGGATAGCATACACTTGCAGCATACTCTAGGTTCTAACGAAACATAAACACCAACTGACATGGCACACTGCAATAAGTCTCACTTCAACTTCGTCTCCTACCTTCCCCCCTTTATTCCGCCGGAAATTCCTTTTCTACTCATTCCCCTTCCTCCTTTTTCTAACCATCTTACCTCTATCACCATTCTCAACCATTAACTTAACCAGTCGAAATGCTCCAGCTTCACCATTCCTGCCTTCTTTTCTTTCTCCAAACTCTACACCTGCCCCACCGTACCGACCACTTCTTCGTTCGGCGATAATTCTATGCATTTTTACTTTCGCCAACCGTGCGAACACAAATTTCATACGAAAGTTTTTTTCTAGTGTTTGCTTAATTGACGCTTAATTACCTACCTTCTGGTGAAATCTTCTTCGTCAAGTGCAATTCTTCTTCTTCTTCTTATGTCCCTACTACTTTAATCATTTTGGTCCAAAACACGTCAGAGCTTAAAATCTCCAGCGGCTCTGGTTTTTTTGCTTTCCTATTTTATCGATTAGTACAGTATTTCTCTTTCACTAAAAACCCATAACCCTTGTTTTATATTCAATTATTCTCATCCCATATCTATCGCACTGACTTTCCATTGCGCATGGCAAACTAAAGTTTGATCATCTGCAAACCTACCTGATTTTATGAATTTCCTGCCGAATTACACTCCTGCCTCCAGTCCTCCCGATACACTCTTTCAACATTTCTTCTTTTTATATTTCGAAGATCTCAGGTGATAATTTACCGTCTCCCTCTTCCGAGCACCGCCCTTCCAACATTTCCATCCACCTGAGCTGTCTGAGACATGTACAGGTTGCGGATGTGTCTCCCGCTCCTCTAATTTACTATTGTCTGCAATGCGATCATTAATTCTATCAAATTAACTCTAAGATTACTTCTAAAAATGCACAAGATAGGTAAATACATTCGAATTTTATTCCTCGTTACTCTCCATCAGAGACCTCGTTACTGTTATTTCATCATGTATCCCTTTCCTCGCAGAGATCAAACTCGCCATTTTTATCCAATCATTTGCCCACCTCTCCTTTCTTTTATTGATTCGCCCAAGTGCCATTATTGCTTCGTGTGAAATCCTGCTTATTGTTATAAAGCCTTTGTACACGGATTTTTTCCGTTTCACTAGGATGGTAACTATCTTTTTTCTGACCAAATCTTCCCGCGAAATGGCTTCCGCGCGAATTATACGCATCAGTCCGTAAAAATTCTTCCTTCCACCTTTTCTTGCCTAACACCTAATTTGATATAAATTCCCTTAATTTCATTTGTATCTCCCCATAAAGTATGCCCGGGCCAAAGCTCTGAAGCCATCTACGTCATATTCTCTTTCTATTCCTCAGCCTGCTGGTGAGATTGTGCGTCTTGCAAGGTGTGCGCCCCAAAATAAGTAGAATAAATATGGGGAAAAATGTGTTCCAGATCAAAGTACAAATTACTGAACTTCTTCGTAAGAGCACCCTGATGTGTCGACACAGCGATGCCAGTGCCTCCGCCGCCAGTCGTGGTATGCTTCCCGTAAGGCATCAACGTTATCCTTGTTTATGCATCTCGTCATGGCCTCTTTGGCACAATCCAGAGGTCCAAATTGGTACTCAAATGGGTAAGTCGTACTCAAATACACACGTATCGTCACCAGTAACCACCTATCCTAAAATATTCCGGCCACTTTCACCGTGGTCGAAAAGGTCCATGGCAAGATTGTCACTCCAGCAGTCTTCCGAAAGCATTCACCTTTCTCATGGCTATATCTTCTGTAAGAATATAATGCATTAAAGTTTTCTGAATGGTGCACTCTTTTTATAATATTCTGACACTTAGGGGCCAAAAAGAATTGAGCACGTGTCTCACATTTAGCCCGTTTTCATCACACTGTGTTGTTGATGGATGCGCAGGGCATTCCTCGTCGTCATCATCCTCTCTACCCTCCCAAAACATGCTGTGGAAGCAGAAATCCATCATTTGGGGCATTCCTCCATCTCCATAAGCACCCTTAACCATAGTTATTATCTGAAAATCCAGTTTTCCAAGCATAATGCACAATTATCATTACCCCATGGAAAGTGGCATCGTGAATTCGTGACGTGACCTTCGAATAGGGTTCCAGTGTAGAAGCAATGCGTGCACTGTAAATGACCACAGTTAACTGACGTGGATAACTTTGCTTTCCCAAGATCTCCCATTACCCGTTCCACCACACCCCAGCCATCTGCGTTGGTGGCAAAAATCATTCTACTTATTTTTGAGACCGACCATGTAGATTGTAAATGTGCTCAAATCGCATGTGATATTTACATGACGATCATTTTAGAAGTTTTCTAGGAGCTTCCGTGATTAACGATTTTATTCATGTCGGTATATTTCCAACCTAGCAGAACGTTTAAATGCTTGTCAGCAGTCGAAGTGACCCCCGGAAGCGGAGCGGAGCAAGCCACCCGCCCCGGGGGTACGGCCGCGGGGCTCCTCGTCGCCCCCGGGAGTTCGACGGGCTGTTGCGAAGGGAAGCGCCACTCCCCGGGAGGCGAGCGAACACTCACTCGACGGGAGAGATTGCGGCGGGAGTGCCTCGTCCGGAGGCGCCTCCCCCCCCCCCCAGGCCGCCCCTCCTCCTCCCTCTGCTCCTCCCACCGACACTTTAATGGCTCCCTGAGAGTTAAACGGAGGCAAACGACACCCACGGACTCCTTCGCCTTATGGAGATGGAAGGGGAGTGAGACTTTGGAAGTATCGGCTCTGGTGTGTGTACGGTCAATGGAAGTCAAGGGAGGCGGTCGAAATATCCAGGTGTCTCTCCTTCTTTAAATTAAATGGAATGCACTCGTGTGGAGGAAATCGTCGCCCGAGGATAATTTTTCGAAAAAGAGCCGACGTCCATTTTCTGATCACGCAAATTAAAGTAACTTGTCATGATACATCTCACAAGAAAGTTTTCCGTAAATTACCAAAGAATAGTGATAGAAATATTCAAATTTTTTGGACAACTGATACGCCATGTTAAAGAAGGTTTCAGTTATACTGTAAAGATAAGGAAAAAAATCAAGGGAATGACCGCTTGGAATAATAATGCGGCAAGACCTAAAATTGCATGTAAAAAGGGCAAAATACACTGATGAAATATTTATGGTTGAAATACGTCCGTGTAGCTCCATGTGAAATTGGAGGAATCTTAAAACATGTAAATATTAAAACATTTCCTCTAGATAAAGGATTACAGAGTTTTCGATGTCATTTTTCGCCCAGATGACATCAGAGAGGTGCAGTCAGTCCGTAAGCTGATATAGACTTGCCTTTCGGTGGAAGAACCCTTCGTCCCTCCCTTTGTTCGAAGCCTCTTAAAAATTAAGAAATTCAGTTTTTCATATTCGAGAGATGATCTCTAAAGGATTTCAGTATTTCTAATAACGTTTTAGGCTGATCTTCATTCTCAATGGGACCAGCAGTATCAATGTTTACTTTCAAAATATCGGTGAGGATAGCTCACATGGATTCACATTCATGTGTGTAATTGATTGACTTCTCCCTATGAATATTTAAAATTATCATATAGTTTTTATAGAAATAATCAAAGCACTCGAGGTCAAACCAAAGGATGCCCTCTTTGGAATAATCAAAGATAGCTACGACAGCGGAAAGATAGCAGAAGTATCATGATTGCAATACCAAAGAAACCGACAACAGATAAACGCGACGAACACACAACATTGAGCCTGGTGACTCGAGCTTCAAAAATCCTTACTCGGATAATTAGCCGAAGAATAGAAGGAAGGACAGAAGGAAACCTCTCAGAAAACCAATTCGGGTTAAGGGAAAACCGAGGAGCAAGAGAGGCAATTCTCAGCTTGAGAGATCTGGCGGAAAAAATGAGATATGTAAATAAGCCATTGTACGTGGCATTCGTGGACTTGGAGAAGGCCTTCGACAACGTCGAATGGAACAAGATGTTCAAGATACTAGAAGCGCTTGGATTGGACTACAACGACAGAATAATTATCCATAACCTATACAAGAATCAGGATAGACCAATGCAAACGATAAATAGAAGAAGAATGGAAGCCAAAATAAACAAAGGAGTAAGACAAGGACGGCACATCTCACCAGTAATATTCAACCTGGAAGATGCAATAAAAGAAACACAAGAATTGGGTGTCAAAGGAGTCAAGGTAAATGGAGAAGAAATCAACGTGCTCCGGTTTACAGATGACATTGCAGTAGTGGCGGAAACGCGAGAGAACCTGCAAGAAACACTAAGTGCTATGGATCAAGTGCTGGGGGAATATAATATTAACATCAACAAGAAGAAAACTAAAATCCTTGTGTGCGGAAGAGAGAAACTGAACCAGATATCACAATTTGAGGGGTGAAACTAGAACAAGTAGAATCCTTCATCTACCCGGGCATCAGCACAACATGGGATGGAAGAAGTTCGACCGATATCAAGCGAAGAATAGCCCAAGCTTAGAACGCATTCATGAAGAAGAGGCAATTACTATGTTCAAAGAACCTAAGGCTGGGAACAAGGAAACAATTCGTCAAGACGTTCGTATGGAGCATGGCGCTCCATGGTTCCGAGACTTGGAACATTGGAAAAGGGGATCAGCGAAGAATAGAAGCCTTGGAAACATGGTGCTGGAGGAGAATGATGAAGATTAAATGGACAGACAAAGTGAGGAACGAGGAAGTATATAGAAGAGCAGAAGAGGATAGAACCATATGGAGAACTCTACGGCCAAGAAGAAATAGATGGATTGGACACACATTGAGGCACAATGGATTGATTAGGAATATAATAGAAGGAAAAATAGAAGGAAAGATCACACAAGGAAGACCAAGAGACATGTGCATAGGACAAATTAAGAAGGCCTTAAAATAGAGAAATACAGGGATTGAGGGAATTGACATAAAATAGAGGCGAATGGAGAACTGCAATAAACCAATCCTAAGATTGAACATACTGAGGATGATGATATTTTTTATAGAGGGAAGAACTTGTAATAAGCCTAATTTAGTATCCAGTTGATCTAGGATGTCGATTTTATCGGAGAAAGCCAACATTTTCAACGCAGTTTATTGTGAGTATAGCGAGTGTCATTGATGCCCTAAGCGTACTAAATATATTTCAACTCCAACTGTCGCTGGCGCTTACCTATGTACAACCATTGACAAATGTATCCTCAAATCAAATGTAACATCTTTGTCTACATAATACCCCGCAAGCCGTCGTAAGGACGTGTGGCAGGAGGTGGTAGGTCACCAGTCATTCTGCATATATTCCCTCTATTTCCTCATGTACCTGGCGACCCGTGATCCATCAAAACCGGGTAAAAAGGGGGCGACCGAACACCAAACGTGCAACATGGCTACATACGAGTAACTACGGGTGTCACTTGGCTAGCAGTTATTCGTATGCCTACACAAAGAGGACAAGAAACTACGTTAAAAGAGGGCAGGCACACATGCAGTTCAGACACATTGCCGGCCTTCCACGCATTCCGGACGGGCAATTCATAAATACAATAGACTTAAATGTATTGACCTACACCCCACCTGGCACAAGGACGCACTTAGAGGGGGAGGTAAGACACCAGACTTGAAGAGTATTTTGTGAGAATTTAATCTAATAAACTCCCATTTTCGACAGCGGGTAGCTATAACTAAATTTTAAGCATAGCTAAAATTTAGCTATAAATTTAGCTATAGCTAAAATTTTAGAGCACATAATTGTCAGTTCCATAATGAGACATCTTGATAACATTAACTTTTTAAGTGACAATCAACACGGATTCAGAAAAACCCGCTCATGCGAGACCCAATTAGGATTGTTCACACATGACTTACTTTTATCGGGTGAAAGTGGTAGGCAAGTGGATGCGATCTTTTTAGACTTTCAAAAGGCATTTGATAAGGTTCCGCATGGTAAACTCATCCATAAATTAAAGGGCGCAGGTATACACAAGGGGGCAAATAAATTGGGTTGAAGACTTCCTTTCAGACCGGGAACAGAGGGTAGTCCTTGACGGGCGCTAGTTCTACCAGCGTAAGAGTCACCTCGGGGGTTCATCAGGGAAGTGTTATCGGACCGTTACTATTCTTGATTTTTGTTAACGATCTGAACCGCAAAGTGAAAAGTAAGATAAGGATGTTCGCGGATGACACAGTGATTTTATCGGGAGATATCTGGGGATGAGGATCGTTTAAATTCTAGCACGTGATTTAAATAGCATTAATGAATGGTGTTCAAAATGGGGATTGCCTTTAAATCTTAATAAATGTTCGGTGGTAAATTTCTTTAAAAGATCCACGGGATTAGTTTACAAATTAGCTGGAGTTGACCTTGAAGTAGTTGATTCGTGTGAAATACCTAGGTGTTACATTCACTAAAGACTTAACTTGGGGGACCCATATACGTAAAGTCTGCGGGCAAGCAATATAAAAAATTAGGATTCAATAGACGCATTGTCGGTAGAAGTGACTCCAAGGTCAAGGAACGTTGTTATCACGCTCTTGTAGTAAGGCCCCCATTTAGAATATGCATGTAGCGTATGGGATCCGTGTGAAAAAGGCCTCATTCGGGAAATTGAGAAGGTCCAACGCCGGGCAGCTCGTTTCGTGTGAAAACTGTTACGATAAAACGAAAAGCGTCACTGAAATGCTTATGGAGTTGGGATGGGAATCATTGGAAGAAAGACGACTCAATGCTAGGTTAAACTTACTAAATAAATTCGGATCCGCATGTTTCAGCACCGAGGTCTCGAAAATTATTAGCTCTCCAACATATATAGGTCGCTTGGATCATCGTGTACAATAATTCCGGGAAATAGATGCCAGGACTAGTAGACTCAAGGACTCCTTCTTCCCACGGACAATACGGGATAACAACTCTAGGGTTACACTCGGAGATAACAAAAATGCCACTTGCCACCCTCGCCGTCTAGGTAACAATTAGTTGAACTCAATTGCATGCACTTTCACTAGCCTCCTGTGTGTTGTGTCAGAACCCTTCCCGCATGCCCGAGCGTCTTTACGAACTTCATGCTCCACCCTTTCCATCCCTTGTCCCTCTCCGCGGGTGTGCCCTCCTCCCTACCTGCAGCGTTGGGCCAGATTCCTCACCTTGGGTGGGAGAGAGTTTTGTATGGAACGCTCTTGTGGTGGTGGTGTTTCGCCTGGCTACTTGCTATAAACTAGCTGACACGTTCGTGATAGGTTTCTTGCTGCATCCTAGGGGTGGAATTATTTTGTTGTAGGTAAGCGTATGTACTTGCATGCTTTTGGACAGTGAGGATAGGATAGGTCCTTTTTCTTTTTTCCTTTTTTTTGGGTGGTGGCCTAACACCCCCCCGCCACACGCCCTTGCGGCGGCTTGCGGGGTATTATGTAGATGTAGATGTAGATGTAGATAGGTAGATGTGTGGTTGCATGCGCGTCGAATGATGGGGTGTTGCAATGAATGTGTGCACTGTTGTGGATTGGGGTTTGCATGTGTGTGTTGGTTTTGAATGCGGTGTTTCTTTTTTCCTTTTTCTTTTTTCCTTTTTCTTTTTTCCTTTTTCTTTTTTCCTTTTTCTTTTTTCCTTTTTCTCTTTTTTCCTTTTTCTTTTTTTCCTTTTTTGGGTGGTGGCCTAACACCCCCCGCCACACGCCCTTGCGGCGGCTTGCGGGGTATTATGTAGATGTAGATGTATAACTTTCTTAGGTGTACCCTTTTCATTTTTGTCGGGAATAGTGCGCGGGAAAATTGAATACTTGGATCTATCAGTTACAATATCTCTCTAATTATGTGACGATCGCCGGACTAGCAATTTAATTACAGGCCTAATTATGTCTACAACGTGGGATGCAAAACCACACGCTTTATATTTTTGTTATAAATTTAATCAAAGTCCTGAGTGTTTGCATGTCTAAAGGTTCCCACCCCGAGATTCTGTATTAAATGTGTGAGGATTTGTTTCCTTTGATACGAGTTTTTCACAAACCTTAGCGGCTTTTCTCCTTGCCCCATTCAATGCTCTAATTAATTCTTTTGGAATGGATGCCAAACGCTCGCCACATACTCAACGTGAGGCCTTTACTAAGGAAAAATAGCACGTTTCCTTCACTTTCTTGCCACTACACTATACTTTTGACGAATGGCAGCTGTTCCCCAAGAAGGATCCGATGTAATGGCGACCCTCAAGTATTTCTGCTTCATCCACGACGCTCATCCCAATACCTCCGACTGTTCAAGTTGTTAAAGTTTGGTTGTGTTTTCTATTGTTGAAGAATTGCGTGACGGTACATTTTTCCGTAATTAATTCCAGTACTCATACTTTACACCCCTCCCATGGACTACAACCTTGTCGTGGTGGAAGGGCTTGTGTGTTCCGATGACCCCTAGAGCTGTGCTGGCGGGAGTAATAATAATTGCTCCTGGGTAGGGTCACCCATGCCATATACATCTACATCTACATAATACCCCGCAAGCCGCCGCAAGGGCGTGTGGCGGGGAGTGTTAGGCCACCACCCAAAAAAAGGAAAAAAGAAAAAGGAAAAAAAAGAAACACCGCATTCAAAACCAACACACACATGCAAACCCCAATCCACAACAGTGCACACATTCATTGCAACACCCCATCATTCGACGCGCATGCAACCACACATCTACCTATCCTCACTCCAAAAGCATGCAAGTACATACACTTACCTACAACAAATAATTCCACCCTAGGATGCAGCAAGAAACCTATCACGAACGTGCCAGCTAGTTTATAGCAAGTAGCCAGGCGAAACACCACCACCACAAGAGCATTCCACACAAAACTCTCTCCCACCCAAGGTGAGGAATCTGGCCCAACGCTGCAGGTGGGAGGAGGGCACACCCGCGGAGAGGGACAAGGGATGGAAGGGTGGAGCATGAAGTTCGTAAAGACGCTCGGGCATGCGGGAAGGGTTCTGACACAACACACAGGAGGCTAGTGAAAGTGCATGCAATTGAGTTCAACTAATTGTTACCTAGACGCGGAGGGTGGCAAGTGGCATTTTTGTTATCTCCGAGTGTAACCCTAGAGTTGTTATCCCGTATTGTCCGTGGGAAGAAGGAGTCCTTGAGTCTACTAGTCCTGGCATCTATTTCCCGAATTTTGTACACATGATCCAAGCGACCTATATATGTTGGAGAGCTAATAATTTTCGAGACCTCGGTGCTGAAACATGCGGATCCGAATTTATTTAGTAAGTTTAACCTAGCATTGAGTCGTCTTTCTTCCAATGATTCCCATCCCAACTCCATAAGCATTTCAGTGACGCTTTTCGTTTTATCGTAACAGTTTTCCACGAAACGAGCTGCCCGGCGTTGGACCTTCTCAATTTCCCGAATGAGGCCTTTTTCACACGGATCCCATACGCTACATGCATATTCTAAATGGGGCCTTACAAGAGCGTGATAACAACGTTCCTTGACCTTGGAGTCACTTCTACCGACAATGCGTCTATTGAATCCTAATTTTTTATATGCTTGCCCGCAGACTTTACGTATATGGGTCCCCCCAAGTTAAGTCTTTAGTGAATGTAACACCTAGGTATTTCACCGAATCAACTACTTCAAGGTCAACTCCAGCTAATTTGTAAACTAATCCCGTGGATCTTTTAAAGAAATTTACCACCGAACATTTATTAAGATTTAAAGGCAATCCCCATTTTGAACACCATTCATTAATGCTATTTAAATCACGTGCTAGAATTAAACGATCCTCATCCCCAGATATCTCCCGATAAATCACTGTGTCATCCCGCGAACATCCTTATCTTACTTTTCACTTTGCGGTTCAGATCGTTAACAAAAATCAAGAATAGTAACGGTCCGATAACACTTCCCTGAGGAACCCCCGAGGTGACTCTTACGCTGGTAGAACTAGCGCCGTCAAGGACTACTATATAGGTCGAAGGTTAGGAGCCAGACAAAAGGTAGTCCACGCAGCGTCTGTTCCTTAGTAAGGCGGCTGCATGGCGTCTGACCCCAGTGGGCCCGGCCATTAAGTGATGGTGTCACGTTAAAAAATCTTTTGAGGAAGGCACGGGAAAACCACCTCAATTATCATTCCCAAGAAAATGTGATGGACGCAAAACAGAAATTGAGTCCTGGCAACTGCGGGACTTGGCCCAAGGGGCCGTGTGTCGTGCCCGGCAGCGGGGGAGGCAAGGCTTCCGCGGTCGTCAACCCACGAAATCCTTGCGGGGGGAGAAATAACAGCAGAAGGACAGAAGACGCAGAAGAAGACGAAAGTAGTTAGAATAAGAACATTGAACGTCAGGGACAATGTTGAGGACAGGAAAATTAGAAAATATTAAGCGAGAGATGGAAAGAGGTAATATAGATATTTTAGGTCTCTGCGAGGTGAGATGGAAGGATAGCGGGGATTACTGGAGTGACAATTATAGAGTGATATACAGTGGCGGGGACGAGAGCCAACGAGGGGTTGCCGTAATTTTAAATAAAGGGGTAGGAAGAAGCGTAGTCAACATACAGCAAAAAACTGATAGAATTTTACTCGTAGAGATTAAAGCAGAGCCGACGAACTTGATCATCGTTCAGGTATACATGCCACCGAGCAACCACAAGAAGGAAGAAGTCGATAGGATGTACGATGAGTTAGAGGATATAATCGCGCTTGTGTTCCTGCAGGGAAACATTTGATAGTGATGGAGGATTGGAATGCGACGGTAAGCGAAGGAAGAGATGGGGGTGACGTGGGGGACTATGGGTTAGGCACGAGGAATGAACGCGGGGAGAAAGCAATTGAATTCTGAAGGAGACAGGGATTAGTCATCACCAACAGATGGTTTAGACACCACAAAAGGCGTAGGTATACATGAAAAATGCCAGGTGACTCAGAAAGGTATCAGTTAGATTATATTAGGGTCAGGCACTGGTTTAGAAACAGTGTGATAAATTCGCACAGTTTCCCAGGAGCGGATGCGGACTCTGACCACAATTTAGTTGTTATGAATGTAACGTTCGTTTCAAGAAGATAAGGCAAGGGCGGCGGGTTATTATTAGGTAATCTACCGGTTAAGGTAGGTTTTTGGATGGACACAACTATCAAATAAACATTTTGTGACTCCCCACCTAGCAAACTAATCTATATCAGGTCCCTCTTCATCTCGGTGTACTTCTTTCCTCCCTTCATCCCGCCCAACATCCCTATCCTGTTCCTACCCTTACCTCGCTTGCCCAACATTCCCCCCTCTATTACCTTCTCCAACATTCCACTACCGCTCAATACGCCTTTCATCCATTTTTCCTGCCTCCATAGGATTTCTCTCAACAAACCCCTCTCCTCCCCCACCATTTCTAGTACTTCCTCATTTGTTTTCCTTTCGGTCCATTTCACCTTCTCCATTCTTCTCCACACCCACATTTCAAAAGCCTCCAATCTACGTCTATCCTCCTGCTTCAGCGACCACGTTTCCGTGCCGTACATAGCCACGCTCCATATCAGAGCTTTTACGAGTCTTGTCTTAACATCCCTACTCAACTTCCCCGTCATCAACTCCCTCCTCCTTGAGAAAGCCTCCTTGCCTAGCGCAATTCTTCTCCTTATGTCCCTACCACTTTGACCGTATTGGTCCAAAACACTTCCGAGATATGTAAACTGCTCCACCTGCTCTATTCTTTCCCCGCCCAAAAATAATATTTAGCCTAGCCTTTTTCTTTCTGGAAAATCGCATAACCTTTGTTTTATTAATATTGATTCTCATCCCATATTTATCGCACTGAACCTACAATTCACTCCACAATGCTTGCAACCCCTAGGCCGACTGAGCAACAAATGCCTGGTCATCAGCAAACCTAACCGATTTCACGAATTCCCCTCCGACTTTCACTCCTACCTCCAGTTCTTCCCATGCCTCTTTAATCATTTCCTCTACATATACGTTGAACAGTACCAGTGACAATGGGCAACCCTGCCTTACACCTCTTCCTAACACTGCCCATCCGGACTCTCCGTTCCCCACTCGCACCTGAGCAGTCTGAGATATGTACAGGTTGCGGATCAGTCTCCTGTCCCTCCAATCCATTCCTATTTTCTGCAATACACGCATTAATTTTTCCCAATTCACTCTATCAAACGCTTTTTCGATATCTACAAAACAGGCAAAAACGTCCTGATTGTATTCTATATTCCTCTCGACTAGTGATCTCATTACTGCAATGGCATCACGCGTACCTCTTCCTGTCGTGAACCCAAACTGATCATCCCCTAAGTAATCAATTGCCTTACTCTCTATCCTTTTGTTGATGATCCTGAGAATAACTTTAGCTGCGTGGGATATCAAACTTATTGTTCTGTAACCCTCACATGATATAGACTTTGCCTTTTTTGGAATAGGAACTAACACCGATCTCACAAAATCTTCCGGCCATATTCCTTCCTCATAGATACTACGAATCAGTCCCTATATGGCCTTCTTCCCACCTTTCCCTTACCATTTCAAAATTTCTACAGTAATGTTGTCCACCCTCACAGCCTTATTTGCTTTCATCTCCTTTAATGCCCTTTCTTTTTCATCGTCGAGTATGCCTGGACCTAAGCTATCTTCTTCTACGTCATGTTCCTTTTCTATGTCTAACCTTCTCGGCCTAAGTTCTTTACCATACAGTGTTTCTATATATTCCTTCCATCTCTCTTGGATTTTTCCTGGTTCAACTATTTTCTTACCCCATTTATATTTAACTTTTAGCACAGATCTTGCCTTCTTACTTCCCGATAATAACTTAACCTTGCTGTATAGAGCACCAATTTCACCCTTCTTCTGTAAACTTTCCATATCCTCGCATTGCGTTTTCCACCATTCTTCTTTTGCTTTATTTGTGGCCCTTCTCAATTTATTGTTTAACTCTTTGTACTTTATTTTGCCTAACTCCGTCTTTACATTCTTTCATCTTCTTCTCTCATCCATCTTTGCAATCATCTCATCCGTGACCCATGGTTTCCTTATTCTTTTCCCGTTAACGGTTCCTATAGTATCTTTAGCGGCTTCCAATATCTTTTTCTTGATACATTCCCATTTTTCTTCGATAGCACTCAATTCTTTACCGTCATCCATCATTTTCTCTACAGCCTCCTGATACTCTTTCCTCGTTAATTCATTTACTGCTTCTAAATTCCATTTTTTAACCCGCCGCCCTTGCCTTATCTTCTTGAAACGAACGTTACATTTCATAACAACTAAATTGTGGTCAGAGTCCGCATCCGCTCCTGGGAAACTCTGCGAATTTATCACACTGTTCCTAAACCTGTGCCTAACCATAATATAATCTAACTGATACCTTTCCGAGTCACCTGGCATTTTCCATGTATACCTACGCCTTTTGTGGTGTCTAAACCATGTGTTAGTGATGACTAACCCCTGTCTCCTGCAGAATTCAATTGCTTTCTCCCCGCGTTTATTCCTCGTGCCTAACCCATAGTCCCCCACCTCACCACCATCTCCTCCTTCGCCTACCGTCGCATTCCAATCCCCCATCACTATCAAATGTTTCCCTGCAGGAACACTCGCGATGATATCCTCTAACTCATCATACATCCGATCGACTTCTTCCTCCTTGTGGTTGCTGGGTTGCATGTATACCTGAATAATGACCAAGTTCGTCGGCTCTGCTTTAATCTCTACGAGTAAAATTCTATCTGTCGCTTGCTCTATGTTGACTACGCTTCTTCCTACCCCTTTATTTAAAATTACAGCAACCCCTCGTTGGCTCTCATCCCCGCCGCTGTATATTACTCTATAATTGTCACTCCAGTAATACCCGCTATCCTTCCATCTCACCTCGCAGAGGCCTAATACATCTATGTTACCTCTTTCCATCTCTCGCTTAATATTTTCTAATTTGCCTCTCCTCAACATTATCCTGACGTTCCAGGTTCCTATTCTAAATACTTTCGTCTTCTTCTGAGTCTTCCGTCCTGCTGCAGTTATTTCTTCCCTGCAAGGGTTTCGTGGGATGACGACCGCGGAAGCCTTGCCTCTCCCGCTGCCGAACACGACACACGGCCTCTTGGGCCGAGTCCCGTAGTTGCCAGGACTCATATTATCTATAGTGCCCATCATTTACATTCTTGGGAATGATAATTGAGGTGGTTTCCCGTTGCCTTCCTCAATAGTGTTTTTAACGTGACACCATCACTTAATGGCCGCCCCACTGGGGTCAGACGCCATTGCAGCCGCATCACTGTCATCAACAGACGCTGAGTGGACTACCTTTCGTCTGGCTCCTAACCTTCGACCTATCTGGCATGGGTGACCCTTCCAGGAGTAATTATTATTACTCCCGCCAGCAGGCCTCTAGGGGTCATCGGAACACACAAGCCATTCCACCACGACAAGGTTGTAGTCCATGGGAGGGGGGCGGCGGTTTAGGAAATGGAATTTAGAAGCATTAAATGGATTAACGAGGAAGGAGTATCAGCAGGCTGTAGAAAAAATAATGGATGACGGTAAAGAACTAAGTACTATCTAAGAAAAATGGGAATGTATCAAGAAAGGAATATTGGAAGCCGCCAAAGACACTATAGGAACCGTTAACGGGAAAAGAATAAGGAAACCATGGGTAACGGATGAGATGATTGCAAAGATGGATGAGAGGAGAAGATGGAAAAATGTAAACACAGAGCTATGCAAAATGAAGTACAAAGAGTTAAACAATAAATTGAGTAGGGCCACAAATAAAGCCAAAGAAGAATGGTGGAAAACGCAATGCGAGGATATGAAAAATCTACAGAAGGGTGAAATTGGTGCTCTATACAGCAAGGTTAAGTTATTATTGGGAAGTAAGAAGGCAAGATCTGTGCTAAAAGTGAAAGATAAGTGGGGTAAGATAATAGTTGAAGAAGGAAAAATCCAAGACAGATGGAAGGAATATATAGAAACACTGTATGGTAAAGAACTTAGGCCGACAGGGTTAGACATAGAAAAGGAACATGACGTAGAAGAAGATACCTTAGGTCCAGGCATACTCGACGATGAAATAGAAAGGGCATTAAAGGAGATGAAAGAAAATAAGGCTGTGGGGGTGGACAATATTCCTGTAGACATGTTGAAATGGTTAGGAAAAGGTGGGAAGACGGCCATATATGGACTTATTCGTAGTATCTATGAGGAAGAAATCTGGCCGGAAGATTTTGTGAGATCGGTGTTAGTTCCTATTCCAAAAAAGGCAAAGGCTACGAAATGTGAGGATAACAGAACAGTAAGTTTGATATCCCACGCAGCTAAAGTTATTCTCAGGATCGTCAACAAAAGGATAGAGAGTAAGGCAAATGATTACTTAGGGGAGGATCAGTTTGGGTTTAGGAAAGGAAGAGGTACGCGTGACGCCATTGCAGTAATGAGATCACTAATCGAGAGGAATATAGAATACAATCTGGACGTTTTTGCTTGTTTTGTAGATTTCGAAAAAGCGTTTGATATAGTGAATTGGGAAAAATTAATGCGTGTATTGCAGAAAATAGGAATGGATTGGAGGGACAGGAGGCTGATCCGCAACCTGCAGATGTCTCAGACGGCTCAGGTGCGAGTGGGGAACGGAGAGTCCGGATGGGCAGTGTTAGGTAGAGGTGTAAGGCAGGGTTGCCCATTGTCACCGGTACTGTTCAACGTATATGTAGAGGAAATGATTAAAGAGGCATGGGAAGAACTGGAGGTAGGAATGAAAGTCGGAGGGGAATTTGTAAAATCGGTTAGGTTTGGGGATGACCAAGCATTGGTTGCTCAGTCAGCCAAGGGGTTGCAAGCATTGCTGAGTGAATTGGAGGTTCAGTGCGATAAATATGGGATGAGAAACAATGTTAATAAAACAAAGGTTATGCGATTTTCCAGAAAGAAAAAGGCTAAGTTAAATATTAAAATAGGCGGGGAAAAAATAGAACAGGTAGAACAGTTTACATATCTCGGAAGTGTGTTGGACCAATACGGTCAAAGTGGTAGGGACGTAAGGAGAAGAATGCGCTAGGCAAGGAGGCTTTCTCAAGAAGGAGGGAGTTGATGACGGGGACGTTGAGTAGAGATGTTAAGATAAGACTCGTAAAAACTCTGATATGGAGCGTAGCTATGTATGGTGCGGAAACGTGGTCACTGAAGCAGGTGGATAGACGTAGATTGGAGGCTTTTGAAATGTGGGTGTGGAGAAGAATGGAGAAGGTGAAATGGACCGAAAGGAAAACAAATGAGGAAGTACTGGAGATGGTGGGTGAGGAGAGGGGTTTTTTGAGAGAAATCCTATGGAGGCAGGAAAAATGGATGATAGGCGTATTGAGCGGTAGTGGAATGTTGAAGAAGGTAATAGAGGGGAGAATGTTGGGCAGGCGAGGAAAAGGTAGGAACAGGATAGGGATGTTGGATGGGATGAAGGGTGGAAAGAAGTACACAGAGATGAAGAGGGACCTGATGTAGTTTAGGTTGCTGGATTGGGTTTTGTTTGGAGTTACAAAATATGTATTTGATAGTTGTGTCCATCCAAAAACCTACCTTAACCGGTAGGTTACCTAATAATAATACTTAACACCATTTTTTATTGTTGCTTATGTTAGACTTCAGTGATTCGCGATCTGTGCCATGCGCTATTTATCTGTAGATTGCAGTGCCGTCGTCAAAGAGTCCTATGCTGTTTTTTATGTCAAAAGTGATATCATTAATGCATATAAGTCGTAATCATAATTTGCATAATTTAATGCATATAAGTCATAAAGCATAAATAAATGTCGTCCCATGACATTACCCTGTGGGACGTCGGATATTACTTTCGCATTATTATAGCTTGAGCCATCCGTCACCAACCTTTTGTTTGTAGTCAGCAAGGAAGTCCCGAATCTAATTTATTTCTTTGCCATTTATTCCATATAATGCAACTTGTGAATCAGTTTACCGGGTGAGACTGTATCAAAGGCCTTTTTCAAATTCAAGAGTATCCCATCCACTTGTTTGTTCCTTTCCCCTGATTTTAGAAGGTCGTGTATAAATCGTGCCTACTGCGTTTCGCGTGATCTCTCCTTTCTTAAATTCATGTTGTCTGTTGGACAATATGTTGTAAGTTAACACACATTACGCATATATATATGGCACCCAATAAGTTAATAAAATGACATAATTAAATTTGTATACAATTATTATGGGAACAAGTATTTATAATCAACTCTTCATATATTATTATTAGATAATCTAACGGTTAAGGTAGGTTTTTGGATGGACACAACTATCAAATACATATTTTGTAACTTCAAAGAAAACCCAATCCAGCAACCTAAACTACATCAGCATCTATAAATATATATATATATATATATATATATATATATATATATATATATATATATATATATATTATATATATATATATATATATATTAATATTATTATTAGGTAATCTACCGGTTAAGGTAGGTTTTTGGATTGACACAACCATCAAACAAATATTCTGCAACTCCAAAAAAAACCCAATCCAGCAACCTAAACTACATCAGGTCCTTCTTCATCTCTGTGTACTTCTTTCCTCCCTTCATCCCATCCAACATCCCTATCCTGTTCCTACCCTTTCCTCGCCTGCCCAACATCCTCCCCTCTATTACCTTCTTCAACATCCCAGTCATCAGCAGTCCGTCAGAGGAGAAGGACGTGTCGCTGGAGTGTCCGGTTGTGGGGTTGTCCGATTGAAGGGCTGAGGGGTTCGGTAAAATGACCGGCGAGAGGGGCCATGTGGCCGATACAGTGGTGGTCAAGTGCTCGGTATGCAACAGAAAGCTGAGGAACGGGGCCCAATGTGGAGAATGCGGCGATTGGTTCCACTTCAGATGTTCTGGATGCAGCATGGAAGATTGTGTGAAAGAGGGATGGAATTGCGCTGGCTGCGAATCGAAAAGCGGCGCGCAGAAGATGAATGAGAAGGAAATGCAAATAGCAAAACTGGAAGAGGAGCTTTCAACAGCTTCGATGGTGATTGACCAACTAAGGAGAGAAAACGCAAACCTAAGAAACGAACTATCTACTCTTAAGTCGACTGTAAGTAAAAATTGCCAACTGAACAAATCTTCCGTCGAAAAAGAAGATAATAAGCAAGCCATTAACGTTGGCCGACGCCGCAGCGACATATTCACGAACATAAGGATGGAATGTAGGGGATTTGGAGCGACCTCCGAGCAGATTATTCAGGAAGGGAAGCCCTCGAGTAACGTCACATGGTGGCCAGATTCCAGGAAGAATGGGGCAGTAACGGAGGGGAAGAGAAACCAGGTAGCACCCCGCCACGGGGGGGAAGATTGGGTGAGAACGGAGAAACCCAGGGAAACAACTCCCATCGGGGGTCCGGAAAGGCCTGCAAACCAGAGGAATGGAGTGAACGAGGCTCGGAAGGAGAGAGGCAAAAATATTAGTGACCGAACGGAAGTGGGCTCAAACAACACGACCCACAAGGGGGAAGACGTTATTAAAAATTTCTCGAAAGACAGACCTAAAGCTTTAGACGGATATGTAAGGGTTGTGGGTGATTCCATGATCCGTTTCGCAGGAGAGGAAAGTAGAAAAGGTGGTGCATTGGTGGAGTGCTTTCCTGGAATGAGGATTGAAGAATTAGAGAGACATATTGAGCGGTTAAGCGAAGCGAGAAACGAGGACGTGGTGTTGTTGCACATTGGGACGAACGACATAAAATCGAAATCGGCTGATCATATAGTGGGCCTATTTTGGGACTTGTGTACCGCTGCAAAGAAAAAATTTGGAACAGCAAAGATAATAGTGAGTGGTGTAATAAAAAGGAGGGATGTTAAATGGGGAAAAATTATGTATATTAACGAGGGTCTGGACTGGGTTTGCCAAAAAAAAGGATTATACTTCGTAGATCCGAACTGTTGGATAAGTGATATGGACTTAGGATGGGATGGACTGCACCTAAATAGGAGAGGTAGCAACAAATTAAGCGAGTTAATGTGTAATGTCATAAATGTGTTCTTGAATAAGAAGGAAAACTAGTGTCAGGATCGAGTGGTGTTGCCTCGTCGTCAAATGAAATTACAAACGAGGATAAGTCTACAGAGGCTCCAGAAAATGTTCCATGGAGACTCAGGAGGGTGGAAAATGCTAAAGGCGGTCTAGGGGAGTTCGAGTGCAGCAAAGAGAAATTGGTGCTGGAGTTTCCACATAACAGGAGATCTAACAAAGGTAAGGGCTTAAAGATTCTTCAGGTTAACTGTCGTAGCATCAGGAATAAAAAGCATGAATTTCACACATTACTCGAGGCATGTAAGCCAGATTGTGTTGTAGGTACTGAATCTTGGTTGAATGAAGATATATATTCAAGTGAAATTTTTCCAGAGGGGTTTACTGTGTACAGAAGGGATAGAAATGACAGAGGAGGGGGTGTTTTCATCTGTATTAAGACGGGGTTTTCGAGTAACTTGGTAGTGGCGAAAGAAGACTTTGAAATCCTAAGTGTAAATATTCTTAATCCGGAAAATAGCAGATCACTCAATATAATTGGAGTATATAGGAAACCAGATGAAGACCTGAGCACTCTTGAGGCCCTGGCGGATTTATGCTCGGAAAAACCAGGCAGTTGGACCCTAATAGCGGGGGACCTAAACCTACCGGGGGTGGACTGGGGCGGTAAAGGGACGGGGAGCGGGAGGGCCCAGTCAGCTGCAAATAGAATAATCCATGAAGAAGGTTTCACACAGTTAGTAAATAAACCCACTAGAGGAAGAAATGTCCTTGACGTTTTTCTTTTAAGACCCAATAACGGAGATGTTACCACCGAGATTATACCCGGGCTGAGCGATCACTCCGCACTATCAATGGATCTAAAGTGGTCACCACCAAACCCAAAGAGATTCGCAAAAAAGTATGTGTGGCTTTATAAAAAGGGGGACGCGAATGGGTTCAAAACTATGTTGACTGAAAATTTTCCAAGGTGGGCAGGGCAAGGTTCGAATTTGAACCAAATATGGAATTCATTTAAAAGTATTTTACATGAGGGATTGGAGAACTTTGTCCCTAAAAAAATGATAAACCACAATAGTGACCCAGAATATTATAATCGATCAATACGAAGATTAAAAAGGAAAGTAAGGATATCATATAAACGTAGGAATACAACCTCCCAAAACTTGATTAAATATAAAAAGTTGATTATGGATTTAAATTTTGAAAAACGTAAAGCCCAAGAAAAGTTTTTAGTTAATATATTAGATAAGAAAAATACAAACAAATTCCACAAATATCTAAGAAGGAAAAAGGATAACCGGGAAGACATAGTCATGATTGTGAAAGAAGACGGAACTAGGATTTTAGATGATCTGGGAAAAGCGGAAGAACTAAATAAGTGGTATTCTAGACCCTATAAGGAAAGTAACGAAAACAGTAAGGTGGACGGGCCCATTAACAAGGACAACAGGATGTTAACGAACTGCGTTTCGAACGATGCAGAGTATATAAAGGTCACTGATATAGAAATCTCTAGACTAATACGCCATCAAAGAAAAAATAAATCAGTTGGGCCTGATAATGTATCAATCGATGCTTTAAAATTTGGAGCAGAGGCTATAGTTCCATACATTAGATCACTTTTCTATGCCACCATTAACAACAGTAAATTACCTTCAGACTGGAAAAAAGCAAGTGTTATACCAATATTTAAAGGAGGCGATAAAACGAAGGTTGAGAATTACAGACCTATAAGTCTGACCTCAGTAGTCTGTAAATTAGTCGAAAAAATAATAGTTAGATACATGCGCAACTATTGGGAAAAAAATAACTGGTTGGTTAGGTACCAACATGGGTTTAGGGAAGGTTATTCCTGCGAAACACAATTACTAGGCCTATGTCAAGATATAGCTGAGGTAATAGATGATGGAGGAGAAATAGACGCAGTTGTAATTGACTTTAAAAAAGCTTTTGACACGGTCCCACATGATCTGTTACTAAATAAAGTAGGACAGATGAACATTGACCCAAGAGTTAAGTCCTGGTTAAAAGAGTTTCTCAGGGAGAGAACCCAAAGGGTCTGGGTAGGAGAAGAATATTCTCAAGAATCAATAGTGACGATGGGCGTGCGTCCCCCAAGGTAGTGTACTGGGCCCGATACTGTTTCTATCCTATATCAATGACATAGGTAAGGAAGCAGAATGTAACATTCGTCTCTTTGCAGATGACTGTATAATATATAGAAAAATAAAAGACAACAGGGATAGTGATATATTACAGGATGATCTAAACAGAGTATCGGAATGGATTACTAATAATAAGATGGGTGTAAACACAAAAAAGTGTAAACTAATAACATTTAGTAGGAAAAGGAGAAGGGAAAATAGAGATTATAACTTGCTAGGTGAAAATCTTGTAAGAGTTGAGAAATGTAAATATTTAGGTGTCTATCTCACAGCTAACTTAGAATGGGGACATCATATAGATAAGGTGGCAGGTAAGGCTTTTAAAACTCTACACTGGGTCATGAGGAACCTTAAGGGGAGCAACAAATCCACTAAAGAATTAGCATACACTTCAGTTGTAAGACCAATAATGGAGTACGCAACAACAGTATGGGACCCTATGGTAAAGGTGCATATAAATAAGCTTGAGAAAGTACAGAGAAAGGCAGCTAGGTACGCTCTAGGAAGACATAACAGGACAGATAGTGTGACAGAAATGTTAGAGACACTAGGATGGACACCGCTCCGACTCAGAAGGAAGCTGAACAGGCTATGTGGGATGTTCAAGATAGTAAATAAAGAGAAGGGGTGGGAGGAGCTCTCAGAAAGATTAGACAAACCAAATTACATTGGGCGGAAGGACCATCAGTTCAAAATAAAACATAGAGGGCACAAAACAAACATTAAAAAAAACTCCTTCCTCAATCGTGGAATAAAAGAATGGAATGAGTTACCTGAGGATATCTTTAAGTCCTTACCTTATTCATTAAATAAATTTAAAACGAGGTGTATGCTCGCCTTAAAAACGTGTGAGTGAGAAATAAAACCGTATGTGCTTGTGCTATGAATAATGTGTTAACGGGACGCGATTTTGAACGGTATATGAAATTGAAGATACGTGATTACGGACGAAGTGTGGCGATGGACGGTGCGTAGTATGTACTCGTGTGGTGTACACCTAATCCTTGTGTGATAGTAAAGGAGAGGTCGGTAATCTTAAAAGTGTCATTGAATATACGAGCATTTTGTCTCATATCTGTTCTTCTTGTGTGTGTATGTATGTGCATTGTAAGAGTGACCAGTGATCACACTGGACCGTTGCCACCAGGTATATTGCCTAATTGCAACGAAGTATGTAAATAAATAAATAAATAAATAAATCCCACTTCCGCTCAATAAGCCTTTCACCCATTTTTCCTACCTCCATAGGATTTCTCTCAAAAAACCCCTCTCCTCACCCACCATCTCCAGTACTGCCTCATTTGTTTTCCTTTCGGTCCATTTCACCTTCTCCATTCTTCTCCACACCCACATTTCAAAAGCCTCCAATCTACGTCTATCCTCCTGCTTCAGTGACCACGTTTCCGCACCATACATAGCTACGCTCCATATCAGAGTTTTTACGAGTCTTGTCTTAACATCTCTACTCAACGTCCCCGTCATCAACTCCCTCCTTCTTGAGAAAGCCTCCTTGCCTAGCGCAATTCTTCTCCTTACGTCCCTACCACTTTGACCGTATTGGTCCAAAACACTTCCGAGATATGTAAACTCTTCTACCTGCTCTATTTTTCCCCGCCTATTTTAATACTTAGCTTAGCCTTTTTCTTTCTGGAAAATCGCATAACCTTTGTTTTATTAATATTGTTTCTCATCCCATATTTATCGCACTGAACCTCCAATTCACTCAGCAATGCTTGCAACCCCTTGGCTGACTGAGCAACTAATGCTTGGTCATCAGTAAACCTAACCGATTTTACAAATTCCCCTCCGACTTTAATCCCTACCTCCAGTTCTTCCCATGCCTCTTTAACCTTTTCCTCCTCATATACGTTGAAGAGCACCGGTGACAATGGACAACCCTGCTTACCCCTCTTCCTAACACTGCCCATCCGGACCCTCCGTTACCCACTCGCACCTGAGCAGTCTGATACATGTACAGGTTGCGGATCAGTCTCCTGTCCCTCCAATCCATTCCTATTTTCTGCAATACACGCATTAATTTTTCCCAATTCACTCTATCAAACGCTTTTTCGAAATCTACAAAACAGGCAAAAACGTCCTGATTGTATTCTATATTCCTCTCGACTAGTGATCTCATTACTGCAATGGCATCACGCGTATATATGTGTCTTAATATATGTGTCCTCATATTTGACTTTGAAAGTTTCTTTTTAACTTGTTGGTCATTATACCCTCAGTCGCTCATTAAGTTGATTTGAATTGATGAATCTGTGAAATTTGAAATGGTGACAAATCGATAACTTCTGGGTATTTGGAGTTTTTTTTTGCTGAGGCAAATAGGACGAGTGTCAATTGGAGGCTTTAAGAGTTGAGGACATGGAGACGAATGGAGGAAACAAGTTGGACAGAGAGAGGAAAACGAACAAAAAGGCTTAAGGTGTGGTGGAAGGAGGGAGGAATTTGCGAGTGGAAAGCCGATAAAGGCTGAGTTTTCGGAGGGAGGGCTTACCGAGGCAAATTCGGATGACGTGTTCCCTGGAGTGAGGAGCAGGGTGGGTGATGGGCGGTTCGTCAGGGGCCGGTCCCTTCGACATGAGCCCTGGCTTTGACTCCGTGGGTAGAGGACACGTGGCCGGCCACAGGGAGAATGAGACCTCGATGCGTGCCTTGATGTGTTCTGCCGCCCTTCAATGGCCACTACAGATGAAATCCAATCACGCCTAGCATTTCGGGCGTTGTGGCAAATTTTAACTTCTCTCTCCAAAATTCTCTTGTCATCATTTTATTGGCACAGTGGTTGTATCCAATCGTTTTATTCTTTATTAATTATTCTCGATCCGATCTCATCAAAATACTCATTGATTTCTTCGCAGAGCCCATCTACCCACACTTCCTCGTCCTTCCAGCATTCTTACGTGACTTCTTACTTACCAAGGGTTTTTCTCAGTGTCGATCCATGGACTTTCTTGCCGTCTTTATGAGGTTCCTTATTTGAGCCCTTATCCATGCCCTTTGGGTCCTTATCTACGGACTTACTTCCATTTAAGCCGCCCTATTCACATGCATGTGTGGAGCAGGTGGAAGAACGCCAAGCCCTGCCAGCTCTCCTCCCATCTCCCGGGTGCACGTAGATGATGTCTTTGCCCCCGCGGACGTGAGCCACTCTCCCCATGACTCTCCTCCTGCGCCCCACTCCACATGTTCGCCTTCTTAGACATCCACCAACTCGACAGTCAATCGCATCCACCACACGCCCACCCAACAATCAACGACTCCTCCGCTACGACGCTTAACACGGTATGAACGTGATCTATAAGGGAATAGGAACAAAAGTGGGTGGGCCAAGTGAAGACGTACGTGGAAGATTGGTTGAAGGCAGACAAGGACGAGGGCATTGATCCCAATTGGACGGCCATCCTGAGAGAACACAGTGTGCACAAGAGAGCAGAAGGAAGGTAGTAGTCCCATGCTGCGGATCAACCCATCGCAGGGAATGCTTGTCCTGTGTGACGAGGTTCTTGACTGGCCTTCAGCCTCGTCCGAGATTTTCCGATTTTTTGCCTCGGCCCTGTCCATTCTGGCTCCCTATCACACCGCACCTGCCAACATCAGCCCTGCCGCGAACAAACCCGCCGCCGCAAATATTCGTTCCCTCTTTTCTCTGGGGAAGTTTCTCGGGCGTGTATGAATTATCCATACTCAGTTATTGTCATCGCGTCACCGGCCCTTTTTTCTCTCCAAATCCCTCCCCCACACTTGCTCACCTATCTCCCCCTTTCCCCCTCCCCCTACCGGAACCCCACGAAGCACTTCACGGGCTGCGAGACAACATCGAGACCATTCCTCATTTCCTCTGGTAGTCCAACATCGGAACCCCCTTCAGCCCCGTCAACAGCCCTCGCCTCACCCAATTACCGGGTGCGATTCGCGGCGCGAAGGATATACGTATCCTCGATATTTTAATTGACACAGTACCAGAAATTCGTAGGCCCCGTGGCTCAAATCCCGGTAAGGGAAACAATCTTTCTTACAATCTCAACAAAAGGCAGGGTTGCCCATTGTTACCGTACTGTTTAACGTATATGTAGAGGAAATGATTAAAGAGGCATGGGAAGAACTGGAGGTAGGAATGAAAGTCGGAGGGGAATTTGTAAAATCGGTTAGGTTTGCTGATGACCAAGCTTTGGTTACTCAGTCAGCCAAGGGGTTGTAAGCATTGCTGAGTGAATTGGAGGATCAGTGCGATAGATATGGGATAAAAATAAATATTGATAAAACAAAGGTTATGCGATTTTCCAGAAAGAAAAAGGCTAAGCTAAATATTAAAATAAATGGGGAAAAAATAGAGCAGGTAGAACCGTTTACATATCTCGGAAGTGTTTTGGACCAATACGGTCAAAGTGGTAGGGACGTAAGGAGAAGAATTGCGCTAGGCAAGGAGGCTTTCTCAAGAAGGAGGGAGTTGATGACGGGGACGTTGAGTAGAGATGTTAAGATAAGACTCGCAAAAACTCTGATATGGAGCGTAGCTATGTATGGTGCGGAAACGTGGTCACTGAAGCAGGAGGATAGACGTAGATTGGAGGCTTTTGAAATGTGGGTGTGGAGAAGAATGGAGAAGGTGAAATGGACCGAAAGGAAAACAAATGAGGAAGTACTAGAAATGGCGGGGGAGGAGAGGGGTTTGCTTAGAGAAATCCTATGGAGGCAGGAAAAATGGATGAAAGGCGTATTGAGCGGTAGTGGAATGTTGAAGAGGGTAATAGAGGGGAGAATGTTGGGCAAGCGAGGAAAGGGTAGGAACAGGATAGGGATGCTGGATGGGATGAAGGGAGGAAAGAAGTACACAGAAATGAAAAGGGACCTGATGTAGTTTTGGTTGCTGGATTGGGTTTTGTTTGGAGTTGCAGAATATTTGTTTGATGGTTGTGTCCATCCATAAACCTACCTTAACCGGTAGATTACCTAATAATAATAATTATTATAATATATATATATATATATTTATTTATTTATAGATGCTGATGTAGTTTAGGTTGCTGGATTGGGTTTTGTTTGGAGTTACAAAATATGTATTTGATAGTTGTGTCCATCCAAAAACCTACCTTAACGGGAGATTACCTAATAATAATTTATATATGTGTTTGTGTTTCCGCGCGATCCTGTGTATAAATTGTTTACAAATTGATGTTTACATTGAAACACAATTTATATATCACAGTTGAAAAGATCCTGATATTAATGTCAGTTAGAGAGACAATAGATTTTAGAGATTTTAATCATAATGTAAACCCGAGAAATAAACAAACTGCATAGATTCAGACGACATATGGTGGAATTTAAATATAATGTGAACAAACAGTAACGCTTTTCCTCTTGATATTGTTTTATTCCACGACCGATTTCGATGTAATACATCACCATCACGTACCAGAAGGTGAAGTATCAAATCGAAGCCGGTCGTCCATCAAAACCAACGTCAATTCAATTGGAAGTGTTATCGTTTACTCATTACCAGAAATGAAAATTTGCGTCTATTAGAATTTCTCTCTATTTTTTGGTATTTCGGCGTCACCGCGTATGTAGATATTTGAAAACCATACATTTAAAAGACTCGCAGTGGCTTAAAAGTCCTTCTGAAGACACACCTGATACACGCGAATAAAAAACAGTTTTTACTATCCGTCATCGCGGGACACGCGGCCTGGAGTGGATCCGGCCGCGACACGCGACGCAAATATCCTTACTGAACCGAAACGATGAGAGCATCATTAGGGTAATAAAGGAAAATCATTAAATAAAAAAACAAAAAACGATTAGAGAACAGAGCTACCATCCCAAGTGCTTCCAAATTAGGGGAAGGTCAAGCGACTGAATAATATTGAATGACTGCAAATTTTTTGTTAGCTGCAATGTCAGTTTTTTATTTACAATTCGAAATCTCTCGCTCAAAAATTGATACATTGTACTAATGCCCATTTAGCGGATGACTCCGTTAAAAATTACTGTCGCGGCATTTCTCGCAGTTTCTTGGAATATAATTGATACCTGTTCAATATATAAAAGCACATGTATCGAAAATAATTAAAGTTAAGAGAAAACGAAAAAACCCTTGAAAAATTGCACTTGAGTAATATATTAGCCCCCTATGAAAATCCATGTAATGGAATTTAATGAAATAAATAATTTCAAAATTGTGAATGTAACAAAATGTGGATGTAATAACTTATGTATTACTACATGGACTACAACCTTGTCGTGGTGGAAGGGCTTGTGCGTTCCGATGCCCCTAGAGCTGTGCCGGCGGGAGTAATAATAATTGCTCCAGGTAGGGTCACCCATGCCAGATAGGTCGAAGGCTGGGAGCCAGACTGCGTGGGTAGTCCACGCAGCGTCTGTTCCTCAGTGAGGCGGCTGCAATGGCGTCTGACCCCAGTGGGGCGGCCATTAAGTGATGGTGTCACGTTAAAAACACTATTGAGGAAGGCAACGGGAAACCACCTCAATTACTAGTTCCATGATTTTTATGATGGACAGTATAGAGAAATTGAGTTCTGGCAACTGCGGAACTCGGCCCAAGGGACCGTGTATCGTGCCCGGCAGCGAGGGAGGCAAGGCTTCCGCAGTCGTCATCCCACGAAACTCTTGCAGGGGAGAAATAACTGCAGCAGTACAGAAGACGCAGAAGAAGAAGACGAAAGTAGTTAGAATGGGAACATGGAACTTCAGGACAATGTTGAGGACAGGTAAATTAGAGAATATTAAGCAAGAGATCGAAAGAGGTAATATATATGTTTTAGGTCTATGCGAGGTGAGATGGAAGAATACTGGAGATTACTGGAGTGATAATAATAGAATAATAGACAGCAGAGGGGACGAGAGCCAACTGGGGATACCGTAATATTAAATAAAGATGTAAGAAGAGCCGGTGTCAACATAGAGCGAGCAACAGATAGAATATTACTAGTAGAGATTAAAGCAGAACCAAACAACTTGGTCATTGTTCAGGTATACATGCCACCGAGCAACCACAAGGCGGAAGAAGTCGATAGGATTTACGATGAGTTAGAGGATATAATCGCGTCTGTTCCTGCAGGGAATCATTTGATAGTGATGGGGGATTGGAATGCGACGGTAGCCGAAGGATGAGATGGTTGTGCGGTGGGGGACTATAGGTTAGGCGCGAGGAATGAACGCGGGGAGAAAGCCATTGAATTTTGCAGGAGACAGGGGTTAGTCATCACCAACATGTGGTTTGGACACCACAAAAGGTGGAGTTATACATGGAAAATGTAGGGCGAGTCAGAAAGGTATTAGCTGGTACATGGTATCAGGGGAGAGGTACGCGTGATGCCATTGCAGTAATGAGATCACTAATCAAGAGAAATATAGTATAGAATACAATCAGGACGTATTTGCATATTTTGTAGATTTCGAAAAAGCAACTGATAGAGTGAATTGGGAAAAACTTATGAGTATATTGCAGAAAATTGGAATAGATTGGAGGGACATGAGATTAATCCGCTACCTGTACGTGTCTCAGACGGCTGAGATGCGAGGGGGAACCTCCATCAGAAAGAGGTGTAAGGCAAGGTTGCCCATTATCACCGGTGCTGTTCAACGTATATGTAGAGGAAATGATTAAAGAGGCATGAGAAGAGCTGGAGGTGGGAGTGATAGTCGTAGTGGAGTTCGTAAAAACAGGCAGGTTTACTGATGACCAGGTTTTGGTTTGTCAGTCAGCCAAGGGGTTGCAAGCATTGCTGAGTCAATTGGAGGTTCAGTGCAATAAATATGGGATGAGAATCAGTATTATTAAACCAAAGGTTATGCGATTTTCCAGAAAGAAAACGGCTAAACTAAACATTAAAATATGAGGGGAAAAAAGAGCAGGTAGAACAGTTTACTTATCTCGGAATTGTTTTTTACCAACAGAGTGAAAGTGTTAGGGACGTAAGGAGAAGAATTTCGCTAGGTAAAGAGGCTTTCACCTGGAGGGGATGGTTGACCACGGGGATGTTGAGTATGGAGGTTAAGAAAAGACTCGTAAAAACTCTGATATGGAGCGTAGCTATGTACGGCGCGGAAACCCGGTCACTGAAGCAGGAAGATAGACGTAGATTGGAGGCTTTTGAAATGTGGGTGTGGAGAAGAATGTAGAAGGCGAAATTGACCAAAAGGAAAACAAATGAGGAAGTATTAGGTATGGTGGGCGAGGAGAGGGATTTGTTGGGAGAAATCTTTTGAAAGTGGAGAAATGGATGAAAGGCTTATTGAGCGGCAGGGGTGTTGCATCCGTATACATTACTGCCCAGGATGATTACCCACCCTCCTTAAGTGACCAATTAAAGGCGTGGGTCCAAGCATGTGATATCACCACTGCTGACTCGATGTGGACTAAGGGCCAAGAGTAGTGATTACTGATAACTAATTAGTGGCGTGGGTGATATCAGCGCTGCTGACTCGCTATCCGAGAGGACACTTGGGCTGGGCCCCTCTGGTTGGAAATGCCAAGAAGTACCAAGGGGATATATAACAATATTACTGTAAACTCTGTTTTCCTGTATTAAATCGGGACCGCCATTGTACTCCCTTTTAGTTCCTTTTATTTTCCCCCGTCTCTGTCGTCGAACACCTCTCCGCATCACCGCCCACCAAACTCAAAGCCCCCATTTACCCTCGAGGCAGCCACTCGACTCGTGGGGTACTTTCTCGTAATATTCCCTCGAAGACGCGGGGATACGACAGGGGGATGTTGAGGAAGGTAATAGAGGGGAGAATGTTAGGAAAACGAGGAAAGGGCAGAAACAGAATAGAGATGTTGAACACCATGAGCGGAGGAAGGAAGTACACAGAGATGAAGAGGGAGTTGGTGTAAAGTATGTTGCGTGATTGTGGTTTGTTAGGAGTCACAAGATATTTGATTGGTTTCAGCGTGCATCCAAAACCTACCTTAACCTGTAGATGACTTACTTATATACTTTTTAGCAGGTATTTATTGTTTCACTTATGCTTGCGTCATATGTAAATATGATTAATTAAATTTTAAATGTCAGTATCAGTATTAAACAACGACTCGATCGTTCAAAAATGCCTCCCACTAGTGCTATGCATGTATAAATTAAATGTGTTCTTGATAAATTTAAGCCTATGTATTTGGTATTCTTCTAATCACAAGGCTTATAAACAATTTTCTTTTCTGATTTGTAAGGTTAATCTAAGAAATATTACTCTTTTATCTCTTAATAAATTATTTTAGAAGCGGTCGTTGGAGTATTTATGTAGATGTAGATATTATTCTCTTGGAGCAGTTCCTCATTCTCTTCTATACCCCCCCATCATGGACCTGTAATCCCCTCTCCAAAAGCCGCCGTCGTTTCAGCCGTCAACTTTCCGCTCGGGAGTCACGCGACCCCCGCTCCGGCCCAGTCACCATCCCCGACGCCTCGCGCCCCCCCCCCTCCCTCAAGCGCCGCCCTCTCTCATGTCAAAAGCTCCCCCTCCTCGTTGCCCCCTGTCCCTTTCTCTCCTTTGCCCGGCGGAACAGAAGGGGGAGGCAGGACAGCGCCCCCCACTCCCCTTCCCCTTTTCCCCCTACCCCTCCCTCCCCTTTAAGGGCAGAGCGGCATTTGTCGAGGCATAATCGGGTTAAGTGCGGGGCGGATTTCCAAAGTGAACTCTGTGAGAATTTGTTCCATCTTTTGACTTCTGCGAGGCCCCCACCCTTTTCCCCTGCTTCTCTCCCTCCCCTTACCACTCACACCTCGTGCCCCCCCCGAGCTCTCAAGCTCTTTCTCCTTTTCACGATGTCCCCCCGCCTTCCTTTGACCGTCTTCCGAAAGAAACCTCTCGTCGCATGCCTTGTTGATCATGTTTTATTCATTTATCTTGCTTTTTACGTCTTTCACCGCCGCAGGCCTCTCTCTGTCCACGCCCCCAGCTTCCAGCCTCCCTCCACGCCCTCCTCCACAGTCATCACTCCCACCCACTACCACTTTCGAAATCACACGGGGGACATGCATCCACATGGTTCCCTGTAAGTCATCTCTTGGGTGTATGGGAGGGGATGGGATATGTTTGGACCATGTTCAAGGCGGGAACATTAGAAAGTATACAATGGGAGAAAAATAATTTTAGTGCTTTGTGAGGTGATATGGACGGGATAGCGGATAGGGGTTGAGACATATTTATTAAGTAATATAAAGGGAAGGGGGAGACACCGTGGGGTAGTTTTATACTGAATAAATAAGGCAAGAAGAAGCGTAGTCAGCACAGAACAAGCAACGGGTAGAATATTACTAGTATAGATAAAAGCAGAACTGGCAAACTTGGTCATTGTTCAGGTATACATGCCACCGAGCAACCACAAGGAGGAAGAAGTCGATAGGATGTAGGATGAGTTAGAGGATATAATCGCGCTTGTGTTCCTACAGGGAAACATTTGATAGTGATGGAGGATTGGAATGCGACGGTAAGCGAAGGCAGAGATGGTGGTGAGGTAGGGGACTATGAGCTAGGCACGATGAATAAGCGCGGGGAGAAAGCAAAGCAATTGAGTTCTGCAGGAGACAGGGGTTAGTCATCACCAACACAGTTCAGACACCACAAAAGGCGTAGGTATACATAAAAAATGCCAGATGTCCTAGAATGGTATCAGGTAGATTATATTATGATAAGGCTGAGATTTAGGAACAGCCTAATCAATCCTCCCAGTTTCTCGGTAGCATTTACGGAGTCTGATCGCAAGTTAGTACTCATTACGCGCAGTGTCCAATTGAAAAAGATAAGACAGGGGAGAATGATTAGGATATGGAATGTAGAAGCATTGACAAGAAATGAGTATTAGCAGGGTGCAGGACATGTCATGCGTCAAGGTAGACTGGGTACTGTCGAGGAACATTGGGAATATTAAAAAAAAGGGATTTCAAAAGCCGCGCAAGAAATTAGGAATAGTTGATTTGAAAGGACGAGAAAACCATCAATTTTGGACGGGATGGCTAGAAAGATGGCAATGGACTAATATGAGTACCGAGTTAAATGGAAAGGGTATAAATAATTAACTGAGATGGGGAAAAGATAGAGCTAAAAAAGCCTCGTGGAATACGCAGTGAGAGGATATGAAAGGTCAAATTGAAAAAAAATGGTGAAATTGGTAGAGGAAGGTGAAAACACCGGAATTAAGAAGGGAATCTATAGATTTGAATCGAATCTAAAATAAAACCGTAAAGTTAATAAATGAATCTGGGATAATTCCTGAGAAATGGAATAAATATATAGAGAAATTTAATATTTGGATATTTGGTAAAGAAATTAGGCTAGCAAGATTAGAAATAGAGAGAAAATATAACGTAAATAAAGTAAAATTTGGTCCCGGCTTTCTATATGTTGAGATAGAAAGGGTATTAACGGAATTGAAATCAAATGATGGCATTGGTGGGACAATATTCCCGTAGGAAATTTTATAATGTTTAGGAAATGGTGGAAGGAAGAGTTTTTATGGGCTACTTTGTGAGGACTAACGATGAGGGGGGGTGGGATTAGGTGGGAAGACTTAGTATCAGATTTGGAGGCTTTTGAAATGTGGATGTGGAAAAGGATGGAGGTGGTGAATGAAGACAGCAAAGAAAGGGATTGAGAAAGTGCCAATGGCATTGGTGTGAGGGAAGGAGAAAAGGGATTGTTGGGAGAAATCCAGTGGAGGCAGGAAAGATGAGTGCAGAGAATTTCGATTGGAAATGGGACGATCAAGACTGTGATAGAGGGAAAAATGTTAGAAAAACGAGAAATGGGAAGGAACAGATTAGGGATGTTAGGACGGGATAAAGGGAGGAAGGAATCACACGGAAACGAAGAGGGACTCAATGTTGTGTCCGAGTTCATGTATTTCATTTTCGTGTTTTTTCCCGAGAGGCAAAGGAATTTTCCTTTTAGACCATTGTGTAGCCTTAGTTCTCCCAAAACACATCTTTTGCTGCGAAATAAGGGAGCAAAAAGGGGGAAAGATTGGTCACTGAGATCCGATACCCCGGGGATTTCAAATGCACGAAGACGCCAGATGTGTTGGGCCATCTCGTGGGTTGTTACCTCAATGCTGTCACTGGCAATTTCCGGAATGCTTACCAATATTGAGAAGGAAAGGTATCTACTGAATCATGATGCTCAGCAGTGGTGTTTGATGAAGTGGAGTAATTGGAGAAAATAGGGTGCGGTGGAATTACGATGGCTGTTATTGAGTAGGGGAGAGAGGACTGGTGCATTTTTCCATGTTTATGACAGTGTAGAATTTATAGAGTGACTGGGAGTGATCTATGTTGATCTGCAAGCGGATGAATTTGAGGTTTAGACGAGGAGCTTGTCGGACGAAGGAAGGTTGGGCGGTTGCGAGGGCTGGAGGAAAGCGAGGACTCGGATTGGCAAGGGTTTCCATAATACTGCTAAGGATCGGGGGCCCTCTGACGGGCGTGGAACGGCCTCGAAAGCCTTCTGCCCATTAGAATATTTACGATGTATATAACTCCCACTGGAACTGTAAAGGTTATTTTCTAGATTCCTTGATTGGAAATATTAAACAGTTTATTTTTATGAAGATATATAAGGAACAAGTTTCGAGTGTCTCGTTGCAATTATAAATTATGGGAATCCGCAATTTAGTACAATGCGTGAAAGATTCAGGTTTTACACTTTGGCTCCACCTATAATAAAACGTCTGTTAATTTTAAGTAAAAATAAAAAAAAACTTGGAAACCCATTTCGAGTTCTTTGACTTTGCCCGCCAGGGCATTTAAGAAATAATATTAGCACATTTTTATTCGCATAGTAGTCTTTTCGTAAAGTCTAAACTATAGGTTGAGAATGACGAAGAAATTTGGTTTGGGAAATGACCGTAATGAACGGAATTTTCCAACCGCTCCCATCGCATGGTCTTCCTTCCGTTTTTTCAGCCTCCGCCCCCCCCCCCTCCCCCCATTCCCGTGGGCGTCTCAATCCCATCGCGTCACCAGTCTCGGCAGTGCATGCCTCAATTATCCACCCCCTCCGCTTCGTTGTGCCATCACTCGGACGCCGCCACCCAAACCCGCCCCCCGTCTCCCGCCCCTTTTGCCCTTCCGTCGAATCCCTATAACAGCCGGTTACAAAACTGGGTTACAAACACTTTAATCCCACGCTTTTCTTCCACCGCCATCCTTCCATTTGCGGCTTCCCACGAATCTATCCAGTTACACAAATGTATTTTGAAGCGCTCAGATATGTGTTGCAACTGCGTCTGTGCACTCTCCCTCACACGTGAGCGGCGTTTGGGATAAAGGTACCTAGCCTTCTGCATTCTTTTAAACTCATGTTTATTAGTGGTTGAAAAAAATGTTATGTATACATATACATATATATATATATATATATATATACTATATTTATAAAAATTAAAAAACTTTGACAGCAAAACACAATATAGGAACATAAGATACTATAGGAACACTCACACGTTAATTCTTCATAATTATTAATTTATAATTGTTTATATACATATATATCGATGATGCGGAAGTAATCACGAGAGCAATATAACTTTTGGACGGCACAATAGAACACAGAATAAAACAGATAACACGTAAAAGTACACTCACAGTGTAGATGATTTAAGCTTTCGGCCTACTCCGAGGCCTTCTTCAGGTCAGACTGAGAGGTTTTGAGGGAAGAGTGCCTGGGGAGGGGAGGGGGGGGGCGGAAGGTTTAGGGACTGTTGGGAAAGAAATTAAAGATGGCGGTTAAGGGTGGGAATTTTAAAGGATCGGAAATATAGGATGTATGCGGATTCGCGAGTTCTCACCTCTATGTTGGTGGCTGAATCTGGTAGGGATTCTATCTACAGCGTGAGTGTCCTTTTACGTGTTATCTGTTTTATTCTGTGTTCTATTGTTCTATTCTGTGTGTATTGTGTATTATCCGACAACCCTATTAAATTAAAAGCAATGGAATTGGCATTTATATGGCTGTGTAAAGCCTATCAACATCCGGGTTTCAATGTCGTTCACTATATGGGTGGGGGGGGGCTGGGGTGGATGGAGGTGGATTTGTTTCTTGCGAGGTGGTGGGACAATTTATTCATCCGCATACATTTTGTCATCCTTGTCCTGGGTTTTGACTTGTCGATCCCTTATGATGACTTGGTGAGTTGATGCCTTGGTCATGGGTGTTGTGGTATCTGTGGATTAATTGTTAGTTTTCTGTGTCACTTGTTACTTTTTCCGCATCCTCGTTATTCCATCTCCGCTCCCCTCTAGCCTCCCTTTCCCCCTCCATAACCTCCTCCTTCACCCCTCTCCCACCACCTGTTTTTCCCCTCTCCCTCGTCCCCTACTCTCCCTGCACCCCGTAACCTTTTCCTCAGTCATATCTTATCTTCCGAAGAATTTGTTCGCCGTATGGCGGCATTTTCAAGTTTGAATATATATATATATATATATATATATATATATATATCATTTTGTAACTCCTTTCATCCATTTTGTAACTCCAAGCAAAACCCAATCCAGCAACCTACTCTACATCAGGTAGATAGGCGTAGTTTGGAGGCTTTTGAAATAGTAGTATCAGTTGCAATTTTGTTGGGGAGGCGACCGACAGCCGAAGTCCTTTGCGCCATTGGGGATAGATAGGAAAGGATGAAGGGTGAAGAGGCACCCGGCCTCGGCATCGGCTCACTCTAACACCAAAGGCGTCAAGGGGTCACACAGTGTTAACGGCCCAGCCGACGGAACTCACTCAAAATGATCTTCACGAAGCACCTCAAATAGGGATCCGGATACTACGGAAAAATTTCTTTCACGTCCGGGAATCGAATCCGGGACCTCTGTGTGCGAAGCCAGCACGTTTACAACCGTACAATCCCGATCCCCGGAATTTGAAATGTGTATGCCGAAAAAGATGTAGAAGGTAAAGGGAAGAGAAAGGAAAACAAATGAGGAAGTGCTAGGAATTGTGAGGGGATGAGAGGAGATTGTTGGGAGAAATCCTATGGAGGCAGGGAAGTTGAATGCAGAGCGTTTTGATCGGCAAGGAGATTTTGAAGACTGTGATATCGGTGAGAATGTTAGATAAGTAAGGAAGGGGTAGAAATGAGATATGCTAGCTGAGCGTTATGAAGGGAGGAAGGAAGGAATCACAATTGAAGAAGAATTTATCTTGGATTTATTGATGGGGTTGTGTTTTTTGCGAGGTATAGGAAAGTATCATTGTGCCCTTGTTTGTGTTCATCAAAAAACCCACTCTAAATGGAAGTAATGCCAATGTGATTTAAACATACAAGGGACGTAGCTACGGTCGTGAATTAATATAAACAAAAAATGTCGAGACTGTAAACTTGATTGGCACTAAGTGATAACAAACGAAAGGGAAAAAAGGAGAAATAGGGAATACACACTAGGTTGGTCATTTGGGTGTGTTTGAGAAACAGTGACCCACGTATACTTCAATCACACACCAGAGCCAAAATAAATATTAAAAATACTAATATATACAATACATATAGAAATAAACGTAGAAAAGATGAAGTAAAAATTAATAAAGAAATTTTTTATCACTTAGTGCCAATCAAATTTACGGTCTTGGCATTTTTTTGTTTACATTGATTCACGACCGTAGCTACGCTCGTTGTATATTTTAATTTAGGTACCATGGCCTCCATGTCATCTGAACGTAACAGATATAGTATTTCCGGCTTAAGACAAATCTCTATAAAATTTCCCTGGACATACACTACCTTAGAAACTGCAAAAATCTCGGGGTCCTTCCCGAATTCATCTCAGCAACCACCTTTGGAAAGAATCGATTATCTCGTTACGGTTCCAAAATTAAAACGACCATTTTGAATTCCGAGATTCACTACCTCTTCTCCAAGAGAGCGAAACTCGAATTACAAGCATACCACCTCCACACTAAACTGACAAAATGTCTCGATGAACATGAATTTAACCTTTGGATGGAATTCGACAGAAACGTTCACCAAGTTAGTCAACACAAATATCACATGAAATCCTTCGCCCTCTCCAAAAAATTGACATTTTTTATTTCTGATTAAACAAAATCCCCCCCGAGCATTGTTAATTCCTACCCTTTCGTGAAAAACCTCTCAGACGTACATTTTTCACCGGAAGAACTTTCCCTACTCAATCGTGGACGCAATTTTAGTGTCGCCCCCAAAAAACCTCCCCTCCACGACATGATTGCTTCCATCGAGTCCTCTATTAAGTCTCTTAATACTGACACGAAGAATTACATTCGCAAAAGTTGCGAATCTAAATTAAAGGAAAAAATTTCCCATTCTCGATACCATTTCTCAATGGCCACAACCCATTCTTCCCCATAATCAAGTCTTTCAAATCTAAAGATTGCTTTTACTTAAAATCAGACAAAGGCAACTGCTGTGTAATTCTGGACAAGGATGCCTACTATCAAAAAATTACCCAACTTATTGAAAGTGGCCCTTACACTAAAGTCTCAAAAAACCCTCTAAACCGCATGATTCAGGACACAAAGGCAGTGATAGCTAGTTTCTCAAATCTGATCGACAAATCTCTTCGCTTCAAACCACGTTTCCAACCCTACCCTCCCCATTCTGTACGGCCTTCCAAAAATCCACACGAACGACTTCCCTATGGGACCCATTGTCTCAGCTATTAACTCCCCCACCTACCATTTATAGTTATGTACCAAAATGGTTAACCCAAGAGTTTTCGAATCTCGAATTCCAAAACGACTCCAGTATCAGGAACACTACTGACTTCATCAATAAAATTCAATACATCAACTGGAAAGACACCGAAATACTGGTTTCCTTCGACGTACAATCTCTCTTCTGCAGTGTTCCTATACCCGAAACATTAAATTTCGTCGAAGATTGGCTCTCATCTAAACCAATCTCGAAAGAAACTTTAAATGAATACGTTACTTTAACGAACCTAATCATGAACCAAAATTTCTTCACCTTCAACAACTGCTGCTACAATCAAAACTTTGGGACTACCATGGGTAATTCTCTCTACCCCTCCCTAGCTAATTTATTTATGTCTTACTTCGAGCAACAGTGCCGAAGCAAATTTAAATATTTCCCCAACACCTGGTACAGGTATGTCGACAACATTTTCGCAGTTTTTGACACAGACACCTACTCCGTTGACAACTTCCTCAAGGAACTTAACAACCAATACCCATCGATTAAATTCACATGCGAAGTTGAGAAGCACAAGTCACTCCCCTTTATGGACCTTCTTGTCACTAGAAGAAATAATCAGCTTTCATTTAATATTTACCGCAAACCAACGCACACTAATGACTACATCCATCAGTCCTCCTTTGACCATCACACCCCCAAACACGCCGCATTCCATTCTCTCATACACCGCCTTCTTACTGTACCGTTGAATAAAGCAAACTTTCAAAAAGAACTCAACTCCATAAAACTTACCGCCATATCCAAGGGCTACACCGAACAACTAATTGACAGAATTCTCAAGAAGCATAAACAGAAAAGACTAATCAAATCCAGCACCACGTTATCCCAGCCCAACGAAAAGAAATACATTAAACTTCCCTTCCACCCACAGTCCACTAAAGGGTTAGAAACCATTTTCAATTAACACAACTTCAAACCCTCTTTCTCATCCAAGAACAAACTAAGACAATTACTTGGAAACCCTTAAGATCCCATAGGACCCCTTCTCAAATCTGGCATATACAAAATCTCATGTCCCAATGTAATTCTTCATACATTGGACAGACCAGAAGTAACCTCATCACCCGTTTCAAAGAGCATCCTGCTTTTTCAGACTAGGGGCCTTTCACAAATCCTCCGTTGCTCAACATATATTCTCTGAGGGACATAACATCACAATTGACGACATTAAACTACTTAAACATGCCCCAGACTACATGCTTGATTATTACGAATGCATCCACATCAAAAAGAAGAGTACAGACACCATGAACAGCGACCAAGGGCCCATTGTATCTTACCTATTTTCTCTGTGATTACCCAGTTGACTCTCATTTTTCGAAAAACCCCCTCTGCCCCCCTCCTATTAGTAAACCAACCACCAAAACTTCTCCTCTTCCTTATCCACTGTTATACTTCGCTGTACTCTTCCTTCCCACCTCCACTGAACCCACAATACCCAATGGACCATCTATTCTCCCTCTCTGTTGTCCTATCACGTGGTTTCCCCATCACCCCCTCACCCTCCCAATGAGCCATTCTTACATACATCCCCAACGGAATTTCCATTCTTCTCTGAAGAGGCCTGCTTTGCAGCCGAAACACCTGATGTCAGGTTTTCTCTAGGCACTTACCTACCCGCGACTTTAGTTCCTTAATTTTGTTTGTGTGATTGACGGGTCCCTAACTTAGGAGGAATCCTTGTAAACCCTGATGAGTGAGTGCGTGCGATTATAAATGTCCGATACACATGAGTGATTGAGTGATTTCGTGTTTACCGAAGTCCCTTATTTCCCGTTTTGTTATTTTTGTGCGATTGGTGGGTCCCTGGCATTGGAGGAATCCTGGTAAACCCTGAACGTGTGAGTATTTGTGAATCGCAAATGTACTTGTTTTAGAGCACACCTGAGTGATTGAGTGAATGAGCGAGAGCGTGCGTACATCCGAGTTATAATTGTATATTAATCTGTGTGATTGACGGGTCAATGGCATAGGAGGGATCCTTGTAAACCCTGACTGAGTGATCGTGTGAAATTCACAAAGGCCTAACACACCCGTGTGATTGAGTGACTGTGTATTTACGTAAGTCGTTTCTGTTTCATTACATCCTTTTATAATTTTTATTTATTTGTGTGATTGACGGGTCATTGACATGAGAGGGATCCTTGTAAACCTTGGGTGTTAGTGTGATTCAGGAGAGTGACAGTTATTTCTCAACACACCCTAGTGATCGAGTGGTTGAAAGTTTGTTTTATTATTTATTATTTTTATTACTTATTTTGGCTTTTGTGTGTGATTGAAGTATACGTGGGTCACTGTATTGCCAATCAAGTTTACGGTGCCGGCATTTTTTTGTTTACATACCAATATAAGTTCCAATATTACTGATAGCAATATTTGTTTGAACACACTTATCGAAGACGTTCCTTGATTTGTCCTCGCTTGCCATTTGACCTGTGTGGACACTGTCTCGCTCCAGCTTCCTAGTTCTTAATATGCTCTATGGTTTTAGGCTCAACTATGTGGAAATTCATTTTTAACTAAAGTTTCAAAATGAAATCAAAACCACTAGGTATCTTTCCACGAGTTTTATTCAAGGGTACAACTAGTTTCGACGCAATGGCGTCATCTTCAGGTACAAAAACATTTTTCAAAAACATTTTTCTGTTTAAGAAAAATGTTTTTGTACCTGAAGATGACGCCGTTGCGTCGAAACTAGTTGTACCCTTGAATAAAAACTCGTGGGATGATACCTAGTGGTTTTGATTTAATGTTGAAACTTTAGTTCCTAGTTCTTTTCTACGCAATGGAAAATTCTCCTGCCTTTTCCTTGCGGAGTGAGTGGAACTGTCTGGTGGCCAGACCACTAGTCAGTTCTGGTGAACTGAAGCCTTATTTACTTTTCTCAAGGAAGTGTGTCGCGCGGGAGATAGGTTTATTTGACATAGGTAAGAAGACCTTCCAATGTAACTATTTCGTTTGACGGCGACATAGGAGGCATAGTCTATTCTGTTTCAGGGAATGACGCACGTTTCAGTATGTTAGTCTACCCCCGTCCATGGCGAGAATTATAAGTGTTGTAGCGGATCTATATTGCTCCTCATCTAATAGAATAAAATACTTAAAGCAATTCTGAACGTATCCTTTATTCCAAAATGGATGTAATTCTCCTGAATACCGCGAACAGTTGAGAAGATGTTCAGTGCCTCGAAGCTATTTTCAGCTAAGCCGTTATTCCGTTTTCAGAATATTTTTTAAGCGTCACCAGATCCGATATCTTGTTTCATTTTTATTTGTGTTAGTATTGTTTTCTTGTACTTTGTCGTAGATTTCTTGGTTCTTCCGCAGTGGCTGAATTTAAAGGCTACCGTCCGGATCTTCTTAAAATTCCGGTTCCGGAAGGAAAACAAATGGATGTAACGTGATCCATCGGGCCCCGCCTCTTCTTCCTCCCTGCCCCCCCTTCTCCCTCTCTTTCTTTCCCCTTCGTCGATATTTCCGCCCTCCGACCGAAGCCCCCACGCGGATCCCCGGGAGCGGCGCGAGTGTCCCTCACCCTCGGCTGCTTCGCCGCTCGGGGATGTTTGCCTCGCGGCTTGTCTTCGCAGGGAATACGTGTCTGCGGTCGGATGCTGCGGGGCCCTCGCGAGAGGAGCGGTCCACCGCCACCCTCGCTCCCCCTCTCTCCCCGCCAATCCGCATCTGCACCGGATGCGAGTCGCCGTGGAAGCGATTCGATCCATTCTTGGTAGGCATCCACATTTCCTGGCTAGAGTCCCATTTCCCGGAGTCTCCGTCGGGGGGGGGGGGGGAGGGGGTCGCAATTTGGAAGTTTGCATAACGCACCCCATCGAATTGTAATATTATCCCGCGAATGTGGATCTGATGCAGTCACAATCGTTGTACGGATTTCACCTAATGCCTTCGCATCATAAAAGATAACGAAAGGTAATTGATGCGTTAGCTCCATTAACTCCTCCCACACAATGGGTATCGGTTAATATGGCCTTATTGATAGAAATTATTTGAAATCATTTCTAAAATATTGATTCTGTTGAATCATAGATTAGATGTTTCATAAAATAACTTAAGTAAAAGCGGAAGTAGCCTTTTTGCATAGCTTGGTTCCCATAAGAGATCCTTTGCGCTAAAGATCAACTTGTAATTTAAATTCGTTTTACAGCGGGTAGCATTAATTATAAAATCATTTCTCATTCTTTTATTTCAATAAATTTGACGAATAAGTAAAACTGACTTTTAATTTTATTTTTGGAGATATATATAATTGATGTAATACCACAAGTTGAACAGGTTATTTTGTTCCGCATATATCCTTTTATTCTATTCTATTTCAGTGTTAATCGCAAGGACAATAATTTAACTATATTTATTCTAATCGTTTAATATTGAAAACAAAATAGATTGGAGGGACAGGAGATTGATCCGAAACCAGTACATGTCTATCAGACTGCTATCAGATGCTAGTGGGGATCGGAGAGTCCGGATGGACAGTGTTAGGAAGAGGGGTATGGCAGGGTTGCCCATTGTCACCGGTGCTGTTCAACGTATATGTGGGGGAAATGATTAAAGAGGCATGGGAAGAACTGGAGGTGGGAGTGATATTCGGAGTGGAGTAGGTAAAATCGATTAGGTCTGCTGATGACTAAGCATTAGTTGCTCAGTCAGCCAAGGGGTTGCAAGCATTGCTGAGTGAATTGGAAGTTCAGGGCGATAGATATGGGATGAGAATCAGTATTAATAAAACAAAGGTTATGCGATTTTCCAGAAAGAAAAAGGCTAAGCTAAATATTAAAATAGGCGGGAAAAAATAGAGCAGGTAGAGCAGTTTACATATCTCGGAAGTGTTTTTGACCAACACAGTGAAAGTAAGGACGTAAGGAGAAGAATTTCGCTAGGCAAGGAGGTTTTCACATGGAGGGGGGAGTTGACCACGGGGATGTTGTGTAGGAAGGTTAAGAAAAGACTCGAAAAACTCTGATATGGAGCGTAGCTATGTACGGCGCGGAAACGTGGTCACTGAAGCAGGAGGATAGACGTAGATTGGAGGCCTTTGAAATGTGGGTGCGGAGAAGAATGGAGAAGGTGAAATGGACCGAAAGTAAAACAAATGAGGAAGTACTGGAGATGGTGGGAGAGGAGAGGGGTTTGTTGAGAGAAATCCTATGGAGGCAGGAAAAATGGATGAAAGGCCTATTGAACGGCAGTGGGATGTTGAAGACTTAAATAGAGGGGAGAATGTTGGGCAAGCGAGGTAAGGTGAGGAACAGAATAGGGATTTTGAACGGAATGAAAGAAGAAAGAAAGTGCACAGAGATGAAGAGATAAGTACCGGATTGTGTGTTTTGTAATTGTGTCCATCCAAAAACCTACTTTAAACGATAGATAACCTTATAATAATTGGAATCAAATTTTAATCTTTGATTATTCCAAATTTTTTAGGAATCATCTTTTTGTGATTAATAACAATTCAAATCGTGAGAGTTCTCTTTTCTTCCCCGTTTAAATTAAAAGGAAGCCTCTTAAGGGGAGGTGTCGGAAGGATATTGAATCGTTGCGTACTAGAATTTGCGAATAACATGGGTTCCAAATGGTCTCATAACGACCATCGTCACCACAAAATCTTAATATGCGCCGCCTCTGTAGAGATTCGTTATGGGAGGCGTCGGGAGTCGCGGCGCCCGGAGACGCGGGTATTAGCAACGGGCCTTCTTCGATGGCGCGGATGGGCCAAATCAAGGACATTCCACTCCACCAGACGCGTTGAAATTTCTCCGGATACCCCCAGAAACTTCGTTAGAGTCCAGGTCAAGACAAGCGTACATAAACTCTTTCTCTTTCGGAAGGAAGCCTGGATGAAGCAAATCCCTCTCCGGCCTCTGCTTTATGGAGCAGGATATTCCATGAGGAGCCCCGCCCCTCACCGCTATCCCACTCACTCCTTCCAGAGCACTATGGTGGGGTCAACGTCGAGTCGCTCTTCTTATTCATCGAATTATATCGCTTTGGCCATCAACCAGGCGTCCGCTTTCATTCCGTCAGGGATCGCGCCCCTGTCGGAGAGTATGAATTTCGCGTTTTCCTTAATATGGAGAGGAAAAAAAATACGCCGCCTCACCCATTCTCTCTTGTGAAACTATTCATGTAACGGTTTACATGACCCTAAATCCTTCAGGTGAACCCCGAAAGGAGAGGGTTTAGTTTCATTGTAGACGAATTCCGAAACGTTCAGTATCCTAAACTTAATCGTTCCAGATTTTCCTGTTCGTTCGTCATCAGCTCGAAATATGTTGACCTCGCAATGTAGTCGTGATGTTATTAGGGCATTTATGATTAGTTTATTAAAAATAATACGCCAGTAATAATAAGTGAAGGTACGCAGGCAATCTCAACGTCACAGACTATTAACCCGATTTCGGAAATTTCGTCTTTTGCACCGCTCCGGATTCGGTTCGGACATCGCTGGCTGAGTTGACACTGCGATTAATTGGCTTTTGCTGAATTAATAAATCACAGGAACAAAATTAATTGAAGTACTATTGAGTGAAACGCAACTAATTCAATTGATAATAAATTTTAAACGTTGTAGGTGTGTAGGAGGATTCTCACGTTTTAATTCATGCAAAATATTTAAGAAAGATGGCAATCACTGAAATTTTGAGGATACGTTTAATCACTTCTTTGGGATCCCGCGCTCATCAGTCAATTAGTTCATTCCCAGTAAATTTATAAAGGATAACACGGAAACTAGACGGTACAACACGGATGTTAGAAAGCCATTGCGACGTCAAAGGCTATGTCACGGCAAGATGGAAAATATTAAGGATAATGTATATCTAGTGACAAAAAGAATGAGATCACTTTTAATTATAAGATATCTAGGGCAAATGCCAAAAATGAATTTTGGAAAGCTTTAGTGCATTCAAAAGGGAAAGATTAGCGGAAAATTTGAAAGAGAAACCAAAAGCATTTTGGTCGTACGTCAGAGGAGTTCAGGGGCATAAGTCAACTGATCTACATCTACATCTACATAAATACCCTGCGAGCCACCCAAAAGGTGTGTGGCAGGGGGTGTAGCACCATGAGGGAAGGGTAAGGGTTGAGGGGTTTGGGGGTTAGGTGAGGAAAGTTGGGGGGAACCTGTAAGAAATAATATATACTCATATTCACATATATATATATATATATATATATATATATATATATATATATATATATATATATATATATATGCACACACATATATATATACATATATTAAAATATACATATATATAAATTAATTAACATTAATTCATTCAAAACTGATAAAGGCGAAAGCATAACTAGCAGTTAGGAAAAGCCTAACTTATTAAATTCCTTTTTTTAAACCGTTTTCACTAATATCTCACCGAATGCCTCAGATAGTTTATCAAATAATGTCGGTCAATCGATCAATATTGAAATCTCATATAATGGAAGAGAACGTTCGCTGAAAAATATCAACCCAAATGAATCCTCCGGGCTTGATGAAATATCCGCACGTATATTTGAGGATCTAGCTTCGGAATTTGCGCCGTGTCAAGAAATGATATTTGAGAATTTGCTGTTAGATCACAATGTTCCCCAGAGATTGGAAAACGGCTAATGTAACACCAATATTTAAAAACGGAGACAAGGAAGAACCGATCAATTACATACCTATTTGCCTCACATCTATTTCGTGCAATGTAATGGAGCATGCAGTTTATAGTTCGATAGTTAGACATCTCGAAAAACAGACGTTATTAATGAAAAACGAGCACGTTTTCCGAAAGGATAGATTCTGCGAGACACAACTTGCGCTTTTTCTTGATGATGTTTGGGAGGGGGCATTGTTCCAGTGGACGATTTGAGTTGACGGTTCTAGATTTTAAGAAAGCCTTCCACGAAGTACCTCATAGTAAACTGTTCGCAAAGCTTAAAGCATATGGCATAGATAAAAATATCCAGGGTTGGAATAAAGGCTTTATAAATGGTTGGGTTCAAAGAGTAGTGATAGATGGAGTTAGCTCAAATGCAGAAGTTACTCCAGGAGTTCCCCAGGGAAGTGTCATCGGACCTCTTTTATTACTACTTCACGTTAACGACATTGACTACGTTGTCACCAATAAGATCCGTTTATGGCGACAATGCAGTGGTTTACCGTGATATCCGTGATCCTGAGGACACAGCAGCTTTGTCAGATGAATCGATGGTTTCAGGCGTTATTTTATGGAATCGTTTCATTATTAAGCGGATAAAATAACACTTTGTAATTCCACAGATTTATTTCACAAACAAACGACCCGGATTTCGACGTACAAGAACGTTTCGACGTACCTGAAGATGACGTTGTACGTCGAAACCCGGGTCGTGTGTTTGTGAAATAAATCTGTGGAATTACTAAGTGATATTTTATCCGTTGTCAGATGAACTTAATTCTACACAACGCTGGTGTGGCATTTGGCAATTTGAATTAAACTTGAAAAAGTACGTAGTCAAAAAGTTTTGGAAGAAGAGCAATTCCCACCCGAACGCCAACTGTTTTGGGAATACCGATATGGAATGTGTAGCCTCAATTAAATATCTAGTCGTTGCCCACTCTCACGATCCCTCCTAGGTGAAACATAAACTATGGGGAATATGTGGAAAACTAACTAAACATTGGTATTTATTAGAAGAACAGTTTTATTTGATGAAAAAGTCGAAGATAAATGTTTTCTGTAGCTAGTTTATCTGGCCTCATTTAGAATATGCTGCATGTATATGGGATCCTCATTAAGTTGGATTAATTACCGAATAGGTTCGCGTGCAGCTTAGAGGAGCTGGATTTGTAAAACGTTGTTATGATAGTCTTAGTAGTGTATCCAAAATATTAGAGCAGTTAAGCTGGGATTCACTTACGGAGCGAAGGTTAAATTGCAGATTAAATCTCTTGCATAAATTGGATGAGCGTCTCTTAGCAGCGATGTTGAAAATATATTATTATCCCATCGTACTATGTTAGGAGAGATCATGCCAATCAAAATAGAGAGATTAAGTGTAGAATAGATGGAGCAAATATGTCATTTTTTTCACAAACGATAGGGGATCATAATAATATTGTCCGACCGCGGTAGCGTCATGTTCTGGTAAAAATTAGTCTGGTGTGTATTCACCCCCTGCCACACACCCTAGCGGTGGCTTGCAGTGTGCATAAATAAGTAGAAAATAAATAAAATAAATCAATTGAAATTTGTCCAGAGCGATGGACGCACTCCGCACGGTACTTCTTTGTGACCCGTTACACTTGAGACTCTCGTTTAAGAGCAAATGCCATAAGTTAAATCACATGTAAAATAAATATTCATGCACGGAAATTAAGTTGGGCCATTTGAAATAAAAATATAGAATTGCTATAATTTTGAGGAGTGACAATAAAGTGTTCGCATTAACTCTCTACCTGTTATCTAATATGGAAACGTATGAGAGGGATCGGGATGTCTGCAGTGGCTTATGTACTTGCTTCCCACAGAAGATGACCCAGGTTCGAATCCTGTAGAGGCCAGATATTTTTCAGTGTTATCCCGATCCCTACTTGAGGTGCTTAGTGGAGAGAACTTTGAAAGAGTACGCCGTCCGTCGGATGGGACGTTAAACTGCGGACTCCTCGGCGCCTTTTATCATTTAGAATAATCTAATGCCGACGCCGGGTTTCTCTCCACCATTCCTTCTTATCCATTCATGATGACGTAAATGTCCTCAGATATTGGTCACCTCCCCAAAAATCTCCTACGACAAGAAACTGCGGGAGATGCCGCGAGAGTAAATTTTAACGGAATCATCCGCTACGTGTAGCATTACAACGCAACAATTGCAGAGTGTAAAAATCATTGCGGTCAAGGCGAATGAATTTTACGCTCTGAAATGTTTTCAATATGCCACAAACGCATGTTATGATTGATTCCCATACCTTGGAAGACGCGGTTTGTATGTACGTTGCAATCAGCTGCTGCAGTATTCGATAGTCTCGGATTGTCTATTTGAACGTTAACTTTAAAACTTCATTATTTTTTCGGTTTTACTGCTTCTGAAAAATTCAATTAAGCTTCGATTTTTGGCTGTATTGATAGTTATCGATGCAGTCATATTACTAGATTGGACTGATGCATTTTTGCCTACGATATGCAACTCCGCCAAATGTGTAAATTCCTGCTTATGCGTACATACTGTTAAACAAAGCATGCATGAGAATGAATACCAGGGCGTGGAAACTTAGAAATTCCACTGAGGAATTTGACAACATCTTTCTTTGTCCCTTCACCCCCGATCAGCAATGAATCGGAGCATATGCAGCTTTAGAAGTCCTTAATGAAGTTATTCTATTACCAAATTAATCGAATGCTACCGCAAGGGGATGTGGCGGGGACTTTTAGGACTCGAGACATAATTTAGAAATATGAGCAAGCACTCTAATTAGGTGGTATTGGTACGTGAAGAGAACGGGTGTTCGGAGAGAGAGAAAGTGAATGCATGGGGTACTGAGAGGCAGTGGGATGATGAATGCGGAGGCAGGGAGCTGGGCGTATGTCGAGAAAACGAGGAATGAGAAGATTGAGCATTTTACGCGGAATTCAGGAAGATACGTATGCAGGGATAAACAACGGGTTATTGTCAAGTGCGTGCATTGGTTTGAGGATATTTGACGTCATGTATGTTAGGAATTAATATGTGTAAATAATTGATAATATGTCGTGCTAAGATCCATCAATGGTCTGTCTCAATTCGGTCAAATATTGCTTACAAATAAAAATACTTTCGAAATTTGATTTAGAAAGCCTTCTGTTTCTCTTACAACAACACAAAACAGCGAGTAAAATTTCTTCAATGTGAAATATATTTACAGCGCCGAAATTGAAAGTTAAAAAGGAAAAAAACCTAACGCATGCGAAATGAAAGGTAGGTATGTTTATCTCTTAATATTTGGAAAGGCAAAATATTTTTTATAATACCATTGGGAGTAAAATTGTAGGATGAATATTTCATTCATCTCAATTTTAGTAATTCTTTGAAATGACCTGCATTGGTTTGCAAGTCTCTCTTTAATTTCTTAAAATTATGAATCTTTTTAATTTATTATTCGGCCGTTTTATATCCTATTCCGACATAACAATTTGTATTTTTTGTTTTCCCTTTCTTGATGTAAGCATATGGAGGGGTTGAGCGGCGGGGGTTTGAGAGCCCTTGTCCCGGACTTTCTGCACCCCCTCCCGCTCCACTCGCGTGAGAAGGGACGCCGTCCGCAACGTCGAATGGCGGGAGGGAAACTGCGGGCCAATATTTACATATGTTCGGCGTGTTTGGCAAAAAGGGAGGGGGGGAGAAGCTCGAGAGGGTTTTCCCCGAAGCGGCCGACTTGGCCGTGTTCGCCTCCTTTGCTCTCTTTCGCCCTTGAGGAAGCAGGTAGCGTGCGCGCACGCAACCACGCCCGCATGCACATTCAAAGGAAGGGTGCGGTGGATTACCGAGTCAGTTGCCCCCTCCGCCCCCGCCGCCCCTCTGCCTCCTCGCGTACATAAATTCCCCAGCGTCACGCAATGCGGCAAGCGGACCTCGCCCCACGACGGAGAGGCCCCCGCCCACTCTGCCCCCTCGACACCCCTTTTAGGAAGTCCTTCGGCAGTGGGCCCTCGTCACGTCGTGCTCATCCGCCCCCGCGACACCCCCCGAACCGTGGAGCGTGCGGGGGCAGCCGTAGCCTGGGTACAGGGGGGAGGGGTCTGGCAATGGGGGCTCGTGTCACATCGGCCGTCGAATGTTTACGCCGTGGCCAAACAATTGCAAGAAGGAATGCTGAAGGAAAAGGGTGGTGAAGGGAGCGAAAGTGATTTGTGTGCTGGGATGGTGCACGTCCCCGGGGCGGTGCGGGTGACCGCTCCTGCGCCGTCAGCCGGCGCTTGCTCTCCTCCAGCCAATCCCCCCCCACCCGACGGTGGAAGAAACTTCTGTTTCCCCCGCGAGAGAAATATTGGGTTCGGCTGAAGTTTTGAATTTATTTTAATCCAACGCCGGTCACCAGCGGCATTGGGCTTTACTTCTTTTTTTTGGCCGACTACGTTTCCAAGGCTTAAGCGAGCGACTGGATGGATCGTCGAAACTTGGCCCGTCAAAAAGTTTGAAGTGTGTTTTGAAAGGCTTGTTACCAGTCGAAGAGCACATGATCAAATTAAATCGGTAAAAAAATCCTGATGGTGAGTGAGTATGAAGTCGTAGTAACCTTATGAAGTCCCATGATGCGAATGGAGAGTGTGCAAATATGGAGTGTTGAATTGCTTTCACCAATAGCCCAAAATATTTTCTCGTAGATTGGGGCTTTGTTCGCTAGATATAAATTGCTGCGTCTGTAAATTTTATTCTGGAGTCAAGAAGGTAATATTTCCATCGCCATTGGTCGGAAGTCTGACTCATTAAGAGTGCTGACCTCTTCCAACATTCGTTTGCCACCATAGGCCTTTCCCGACCTCTTGTTGAAGGTCAAGAGTGTCCTCGATGCAATGGTTTGGTCTTATTTTCATCCATCTCCATTTTCAATGCGTCTCTTTGTAATGATTGTCGTGCGTAAATTCTCCTCTCTGTGTACGCACTCTGAATTAGACGTCTCAACTTTTCATTGTGTCCCAGAATCAACTCGTTTAGTCGCGAGGATACAAGACACACACACACACACACAAATGTTGCGTTAGGAGGAGGCATGGTGGCATTGCGATGCATTAACCGGAGCTCCCTTAGTTGGCGGAGGATTGCCACCAACGAGGCTCGTCTTGGGAAACGAAACGCAACGCTCGGGATGTGATTGATTGGACCGCGATGGCCTGCTTGGCGTCCAGGGCAATAGTCTACTGGGGCCGCTAGCAAATGATGTCATTCCAATTATAAATATATAGCTGTTATATAGTTCAAATCATCTGCACCCCCACAATACAATAAAAAGGATTTATCGTTAAAGGAGAAGGAATTACGGGTCCTCACGAAGTCCAGAAAAATTACGGTGGCATTCTAAGTATCTGGACAGGACGCTGCAGTAGATTTTCCTTGAGTCAAGGAACTGGTTAGAACCTGAGTTTGCAAGAGAGGACCAGGGCGTTCTGTAGCCATTTGGACAAGACCAAATGATGGAGGGGGCAGTCAGAAATGATCGGAGGGTTTGTCCAGTGCAGGGGGGGGGGCAGAATGGAGGATATTGCATGTCCGAGTCACCCTGACAACAGAGAGGATGTTGGGCGAAAGTTGAGCCGTAGCGGCATCATAGTGGTAAGCAGTTTCGTGTTCGAGTGGGGGAAGGCCCACTGATGACGGGAAAGAGAGGAGTCCTTGCGGCTGGAGGCGGGGCGAGGATGTCAGGGAAGGGGGATCCAGGGAAAGGAGGGCGAAGGGGGGCAGAGAAAAGGGTTTGATGATGTGGCGGGGGGGGGGGAGATCACTTAACTGTGGGTTGCCCGTTTCATCGGGGGACGCTGCTCAAGATGGCCGTGGGTCCGTCACTTTTACCAATGCTGCCCCCTCTATTTCCCCCGCCAAGGGTTCGTCCCCCTCCTCCCCCCGCGGGGCCTCTCTTTGCCTTTTCCCATCGCGCATTGCGACGAAGCCGCCATCGGCTTTATTTTTTGCAAATTGGCTTTCGCTGATAAACACGCTCACCCATAGCCAAGGATTAGTGTCAGTTGTAACTCTCAATGCTGGAATTGTTATCACGACAATAACAAAATCTTACAGCACAAATTGACCTTTAAATGGGTAACATTTATTTTTCATCCCTTTGTTCTGTCTCAATAAATGATGGATTTCAGGTGCTTTTTATGTTTTGGGAATAGTCTACCAATTTGAGTGAAAAACTGATCACAAGTGTGTGATTCGTTGTCGGCCGGTATGAAAACAGTTCTTCCAAAAACGATTGGGTCAACTTCAACTTCCCTGTGCTGCTTCTGAACACTATTAAAACATTAACTCATAAAAAAAGGGTATCTCATCTTTGTTCAGCATAAATGACCCATCCGCCCAATCTTTAAAGAACATTTGTATCCTTATTTTGCTTTTTGTGTCTGTGCTTGAATAGTGCATGGATATATTGAAATGAAATGCTTTACTTCGTAATTCAATACGCTTTATTTAAAAAAACACGACCCTGGTTTCGATGTTAAACGTCATCAACAGGTGATCCTCCTGGAACAACACTTGGTTTATATTCATTGTGATCAAGGGAAGGGGGTTTGTCAGAAAGAGAGAGTGGAGGTGTACAAGGTTATATTGGAACTGGGAAGAAAAGAGAATTACATCTTTCGGTGTCAATCGTTGACTTGGAAGAGTGGTATGTCTAGGGGTGGGAGGGATCCTTGAATTTCGTTGGGAAGTCCAACTTTGCAACGGACGCATTTCAAAATTTCCAACTGCTCCAAGGCGACAAGCCTTTGACATTAATTTTCAAAATGAAAAATTTTAGCCATAAAGTCACTCTTGTGGTGACTGGATATCTTCTGAATGTACATGCCATATAAAAACAGAAATTATCATAGTATAATTTTATTATAATACAAGTTTACACACACTTATACACTACACTCTATACACTACACACTATACACTACACTGTATGTGTGTACATATGTGGTTCCCCCGAACAATCTGGTACCCGAAAAATCACATAGCTTGGGTGGAGCTGCAGGTGTCCAGAGTGCCTTGCCCGGGAATCGATCCCTGAATCGTCAGGTCAATAGTCCAACGCTCTAACGCCTAGACTACCGCGACAAATATTCATTAAAACAGAAATAGGTATAAGGAAAGGGGATAGGAAAACACATAAAAGACGAACACAGGACATGTGGGGAAGGCGGTTTTTAAGCAGATCACGAAATTAAAAATATTTCCTTATCCGGGATTTGAACCACGGACCTTCCACTTTCCGGGCGGATGCTCTACCTATTGAGCTTATAAGGAAACCTGATTTACCTTGAGATCTGCGATCTTAAAGAGCGCCAAAGTGCTCCGATAGATGTTGCCCGAGAGATGGCGTTATGGAGCTGGAGCGTTTAATGGAACGCATAGACGCACCGTTCCTATCCTTTGTAATATCGTATGAATGCTTTTCTACTATCCTTTCCCCTTCTTGTGTCCCGTCTATTTCTCCTTTGGGGGGTGAAACAGCTCCTCCAGTTCTTCCCATGCCTCTTTAATCTTTTCCTCCTCATATACGTTGAAGAGCACCGGTGACAATGGACAACCCTGCTTACCCCTCTTCCTAACACTGCCCATCCGGACTCTCCGTTCCCCACTCGCTCCTAGGCAGTTTGAGACATGTACAGGTTGCGGATCAGTCTCCTGTCCCTCCAATCCATTCCTATTTTCTGCAATACACGCATTAATTTTTCCAATTTCACTCTATCAAACGCTTTTTCGAAATATACAAAACAGGAAAAAACGTCCTGATTGTATTCTATATTCCTCTCCACTAGTGATCTCATTACTGCAGTGTCATCACGCGTATCTCTTTCTTCCCTGAACCCAAACTGATCCTCCTCTAAGTAATCATTTAGCTTACTCTCTATCCTTTTGTTGATGATCCTGAGAATAACTTTAGCTGCGTAGGATATCAAACTTATTGTTCTGTAATCCTCACATGACGAAGCCCTTGCCTTTTTTGGAATAGGAACTAACACCGATCTCACAAAATCTTCCGGCCAGATTCCTTCCTCATAGATACTACGAATCAGTCCATATATGGCCTTCTTCCCACCTTTCCCTAACCATTTCAACATTTCTACAGGAATATTGTCCACCCCCACAGCTATATTTGCTTTCATCTCCTTTAATGCCCATTCTATTTCATCGTCGAGTATGCCTGGACCTAAGCTATCTTCTTCTACGTCATGTTCCTTTTCTATGTCTAACCTTGTCGGCCTAAGTTCTTTACCATACAGTGTTTCTATATATTCCTTCCATCTCTCTTGGATTTTTCCTGGTTCAACTATTATCTTACCCCATTTATCTTTAACTGTTAGCACAGATCCTTCCTTCTTACTTCCCGACAATAACTTAATCTTGCTGTATAGAGCACCAATTTCACCCTTCTTCTGTAAACTTTCCATATCCTCGCATTGCGTTTTCCACCATTCTTCTTTTGCTTTATTTGTGGCCCTTCTCAATTTATTATTTAGCTCTTTGTACTTCATTTTGCCTAACTCTGTGTTTACATTTTTCCATCTTCTTCTCTCATCCATCTTTGCAATCATCTCATTCGTTACCCATGGTTTCCTTATCCTTTTCACGTTAACGGTTCCTATAGTGTCTTTAGCGGCTTCCAATATCCCTTTCCTTATACATTCCCTTTTCTCTTCGAGAGTACTCAGTTCTTTACCATCTTCCATCGTTTCTTGTAAAGCCTGCTGATTCTTCTTCCTCGTTTATCCATTTACTGCTTCTAAATGCCATTTCCTAACCCGCCGCCCTTGCCTTATCTTCTTGAAACGAACATTACATTTCATAACAACTAAATTGTGGTCAGAGTCCGCATCCGCTCCTGGGAAACTCTGCGAATTTATCACACTGTTCCTAAACCTGTGCCTAACCATAATATAATCTAACTGATACCTTTCCTATCCCCTTTGCTTATATCTATTTCTATGTATGAAGTAATGTTTGTTCGTCGTATAGAGGAATTTCGTGTTTATATATATATATATATATATATATATATAAACACACAAACACTAACACAAAAAACACTACACACATAGAAACATAAAAGAAGGACACTTACATTGGATATTTACGTTTCGACGGCACGGCCGTCGTCATCAGAGTCATCTGATGACGACGGCCGTGCCGTCGAAACGTAAATATCCAATGTAAGTGTCCTTCTTTTATGTTTCTATGTGTGTAGTGTTTTTTGTGTTAGTGTTTGTGTGTTTGTGCGTCGCCGGAGAGCGTCTTTTCCAAGTTTATACATATATATATATATATATATATATATATATATATATATATATACCTCTCCTCCCGTCACCCTTCTCCTGCACATGTCCTCTCCTCTCTTCCCCGACAACGGCATTCTGATGACGACGGCCGTGTCGTCGAAACGTATATATCTACTGTAAGTGTCCTTCTTTTATGTTTCTGTGTGTTTAATATTTATTAACCTAGTGTTTGTGTGATTATATATATATATATATATATATATATATATATATCGATGATGCGGAAGTACTCACGAGAGCAATATAACTTTTGGACGGCACAATAGAACACAGAATAAAACAGATAACACGATAACACGTAAAAGGACACTCACACTGTAGATGATTTAAGCTTTCGGCCTACTCCGAGGCCTTCTTCAGGTCAGACTGAGAGGTTTTGAGGGAAGAGTGCCTGGGGAGGGGTGGGGGGGCGGAAGGTTTAGGGACTGTTGGGAAAGAAATTAAAGATGGCGGTTAAGGGTGGGAATTTTAAAGGATCGGAAATATAGGATGTATGCGGATTCGCGAGTTCTCACCTCTATGTTGGTGGCTGAATCAGGTAGGGATTCTAGAATTGTTAGGGAAAAGCATTCGTCAAATGATAGGTTTTGTGAACTTGCGTGTAAAGGGATAGGAAGAGAAGAGAGTGAAGCAGAATTACATGAGTAGCGGTGATTGTTCATTCGGATGGATAATGGAGTAATGCATTCGCCTATGTAGAATGAGGTGCATTGTTTGCACGACAAAAGATAGATAATATTTTTTGAGAGGCAATTAGCGTGGGAACGAGGTGAAGGGACAATGAGGGGATTTGGGGAGAAGGGAGCAGATCTGATTAGGAGACATATTTTACATCGGGGGCGATTGCAGGTAGGGGAAATATGTGGAAATTTGTCAGGGCGGGGTGTCAAAGGGTTGGTGGATCTCAGAAGGTTTCTGAGATTGGCTGGTCGTCTGTAAGCGACAGAGGGGCATAGGGGCAGTAAGGATGTGGTCGCGTCATTGTCATGTAATATAGGATAAAGTTCCTTGAGAATGGTTTTCAGTCTGTGGGATCCGGGGAAATAGGTTGTGCAAAGGTTGAGTCCAGTGTCAGATGTAGGGTTGTCATTCTGTGGTGTGTGTGGTCGGGTGGAGCGGTAGATTTTATCCTGTAGGAGCTTTTCTGGGTAACCGCGTTTGTGGAGTGCATGGTGTAGATTGTGGAGGTATTTCTTGAGGGTAGTTTTGGTGTTGCAAATCCGATGTCCGCGGATAGAGAGAGAGTTGGGAATTGAGCGTTTGGTATAAGAAGGATGACTACTAGTATAGTGTAAATATTGTTGATGATTAGTGGCTTTGATGTGTACTGAAGTGGTGAATTTGTTATTGTGAATTGAGATGTCTGTGTCAAGAAAGGTGATGGTGGAGTCTGAAATGGAAGAAGTGAATTTAACAGTGAAAGAAGAATTTAAGGCCGATAAGAAATTGTCAAGAGAATCAGAGCCGTGTGTCCAGAGCATAAAAATGTCGTCAATGTAGCGGACCCAGAAAAGAGGTTGGAAGGGTTGCTGTGAAAGGAAATTATCTTCAAGGTGGCCCATGAAGAGATTGGCGTACGATGGCGCCATCCTCGTTCCCATCGCGGTGCCTTTCGTTTGGAGATAAAAACAGTTGTGGAAAGAGAACGCATTTTTGGTCAGGACGACAGTGGCGAGATTGAGGAGAAATTCGGTCGAGGGGCACTGGGGTGGGGGGCGTAGAGAAAGATAGTGTCGGAGGGAGCATAGGCCTTCTGCATGGGGAATAGAAGTATAGAGGGAGGTGACGTCGATGGTGGCCATAAGCATGTTGGAGGTGGAGGGAGTGGAGACAGAGTTTAAAGGGTGGAGAAAGTGATACGTGTCTTTCGTGAAGGAGGGCAATGAGAGTACGATAGGTTGTAGGTGGTGGTCTAGGAATGCGGAGATTCTTTCGGTGGGAGAGTTGAAACTAGAAACTATAGGGCGACAGGGGATGTTGGGTTTGTGTATTTTTGGGAGGGGATAAAACTGGGGTGTTCTGGGGTTTGGGGGTGAGAGTAGGGAGGTGAGTCTTGGGAGGTGAGGCCTTCTTATGGTCCAAATTGGAGGAGAAGAGACCGAATTTCCTTTTGGAAGGTTAGAGTAGGGTTGTCGGTGAGAGTGGTATAGGTGGATGTGTCGTTGAGGTGACTGAGGGCTTTGGAAGTATAGTCTTGGGTGTTTAAAATTACGACTGAGGATTCTTTATCGGCGGTAGTGACCACGATGTTAGGATTGGCCTGTAGGGTTTTAAGGGCATGACGTTCGTTTGTGGAAAGGTTGTTTCTTGGTTTTAGAGATTGTGTGAAGGATTTATTAGAGACTTTTTGGAGAAGGAGACGTATGAATATTTCCACGGTATGATTACTAGGTAGGGGTTTTGGCTCATGAGTGGAGGCCGGGCGGAATTTGTTGAGTGCGGGATTGGTTTTAATTTGACTCGAAGAGTTACTTTACGATTTCCAAAATGGGCGCCAACGAAGGTTTCGGCAGAAATTGAGTGTGTCGGTGAGTAGATTGATTTGGTTAATTTTTGGTGTGGGAGAGAAGGATAGGCCTTTACTTAGTACGGAAATTTCGTTCTCAGACAGGCTGGTGTTGGAAAGGTTCACAATGTCATGGGAATTGTCGGAGGGGAGGGGAAGTGTTGGAACCCTTCGGTGGTGGTTGGCGCTTGGGGAAAACCGGAGGACCTTTGGGAGGAGGAGGGAGGTAAATGCTTTGGAGGTCGGGTTTGTATTGAAAGAGTGGGGGTGTTTTGGGAGGAGGAGGCGGGAAAGAGTAAGAGTGCGGAAGTTTGAGACCCACTTGGAAGAAAGAAATGCATAGATTTGACAATTTTGTAAGGAGACGTTGCCGTTTCTGTTGGAGGGAACGTAGGGCAGATGAAGCTATGGCGTTGAGTTTTGGAATTAGGTGAGGAGCAGTCATGGAAATTATTTTGAAGAGAGAAAATAGGTTTGATATGTGTTGTTCACGAATGTGGTGGTACTGGGTACGGATAAGGTGGGCATATTCTAAAGATTTTTTGGTAAGTGAATGCATTAAGTTGCGGGTGGATTTCAGGAGGGGCAGCAGATAAAGGTAGGGAAATGACTAGACCGTTGGGAACGTTTCCTAAGGACAAGCATGAGGTGAGAAACTCGGTGTGGCTGGTGTATTTGGCGAGTTTATATGCGTGGTGGCGAAAATTTCGGAACCAAGATGAAATAGGAGAAGAGTGGTTCATATTAGGGTGATTGGAAAGGATGTGGGAAAAGAAATTGGAAATAAAGGAAGACAGTGGTGAAGGAAAGGATAGCACAGTCACGATGGAGCAGGATCAGTAGCGGAAGGTTTGGTGCTGGATCCAACGACGAACACAGAAGAGACAGGAACAATAGCTAGGAAGCTTGATGTATCGATGATGCGGAAGTACTCACGAGAGCAATATAACTTTTGGACGGCATAATAGAGCACAGAATAAAACAGATAACACGTAAAAGGACACTCACACTGTAGATGATTTAAGCTTTCGGCCTATATATATATATATATATATATATATATATATATATAATCAGTCTGACCTGAAGAAGGCCTCGAGTAGGCCGAAAGCTTAAATCATCTACAGTGTGAGTGTTCTTTTACGTGTTATCTGTTTTATTCTGTGTTCTATTGTGCCGTCCAAATGTTATATTGCTCTCGTGAGTACTTCCGCATCATCGATATATATATATATATATATATATATATATATATATATATATATATATATATATATATATATATATATATATAGCGGGTCACGGTGGTCTAGCGGGTAGAGCGTTGGACTGCTGACCAGAGGGTCCCGGGTTCGATTCCCGGGCAAGGCACTGTGGGCACCTGCAGCTCCACCCAAGCTAGTTGATTTTTCGGGTACCAGGTCTTCCTGGGAAACCATAACCGGCACAGGGAAAGGAATTGGCCCCCCTACCCTGATGTGTGAATATTCACACGCCGTCGGGCTTGGTACATGGGTGAGCTCTACCATCACCTACTAAACCGACCTTCGGGTTGATTACTGTGTTTATATATATATATATATATATATATATATATGTATTATTAAGTAATCTACCGGTTAAGGTAGGTTTTTGGATGGACACAACTATCAAATAAATATTTTGTAACTCCAAACAAAACCCAATCCAGCAACCTGCTCTACATCAGGCCTCTCTTCATCTCTGTGCACTTCCTTTCTCCCTTCATCCCGTCCAACATCCCTATCTTGTTCCTGCCCTTTTCTAATTTGCCCAACAATCTCCCCTCTATTACCTTCTTCAACATTCCACTACCGCTCAATACGCCTTTCATCAATATTTGCTGCCTCCCTAGGATATCTCCCAACAAACCCCTGTCCTCCCCCACTATACCTAGTATTTCCTCATTTGTTTTCCTTTCGGTTTGTCCATTTCACCTTCTCCATTCTTCTCCACACCCACATTTCAAAATCCTCCAATCTACGTCTATCCTCCTGCTTCAGCGACCAAGTTTCCGCGCCGTACATAACTACGCTCCATATCAGAGTTTTTACGAGTCTTTTCTTAACCTCCCTACTCAAAGGTTCCCTCATCAACTCCCTCCTCCTTGAGGAAGTTTCCTTGCCTAGCGCAATTCTTCTCCTTACGTCCTTACCACTTTCACTGTGTTGGTCAAAAACACTTCCGAGATACCTAAACGGTTCTACCTGCTCTATTTTCCCCCACCTTGAGCGCAGACGATATGCGTCCTCTGCGCTTGAAGAATATCGTCCGCACTCTACTTGTATTCAGATTCTCCGACAAGTTGGGCCCTTTGAGTGTGTGTGCGTTTATCGAGTGCTAGTGTGTGTGAATGGTCTGCGCTCGTCCTTCGTGGATAGGCACAGAGTGTGTACTTGTAGAATATTTTGGTACCTTTAACGGGGTCTTCCCTACAGCCTGGTGAAGGGTTATTTTTCCACCTGGAATCTTTATCGGGGTCTCACTGCCTCGTGAAGGATTCCAGACAGGATAGTGTGTGTGTGGCTGTGTGTGGTCCTTGGCGTGGATTAATGTCCCGTAAACCACCACAGAGGGTATTCTTGGTCGAGAGGTTGTGGTTTCCCCTTACGTGGTTCCCGCGTAAACCAAAACAACCATTGGTCTGACGAGAGTAGCGACTGTTTATTACGGCCATTGGAGTTTTCCCCCCCTTATTATTTTAGATACTTATAATGATGCAAAATCCTACTGCTTGATGTATAAAAAGAAAAGTGCCTAATTCCGCCCGGAGCGGCCTCGGAATTTTTTGAATGGCCGAAGCCCTCGCGTGGAGGGTGTTTTACGGCGTTCCGAATTCCGCCGTCGCACGAGCAATGCACGGATAATGGGAAGAGCGCCGCTTGATTAATGACGCGGTGCGTAACGCCTCCCTTGCCGCATCAATCTTGACCGCGTCCCCCCGCCAACGCCCAATTAAAGCGCCCCTCTCTGTTGGAGGGAGGGCCGCTTCGGCCTCTCTTTCTCTCCTTACCACCCACTCACCCGTGCTCGCCTACTTCGAGATCTGATCTGATGCCGGCAAGCGTCTCGAATCCTGTTTGCAGGGTCTGTGCAGACAAAAGATGAGTCTTTCTACGCGCGAACTGCTTGACGGATCACAATCAGTGAGGCGTCACCTTCTAGCAGGGGTCTTCGAGAAGTAAAACACCGCCCTTGCTCGTGGTCCTACCTCGATTTGTCTCCGCGTAACAGTGATTCTTGTCTGAGCTTGCTTACGCTTGCTGTGCAAATTCTTGTGTCGATAAGAATGAAGGTGTTGGAGAATCAGCGGGTGTGCATTGAATTTTGTTTTTTTAATTTCCTCAGAGGCTCCATTCATTTCCGGAGTTAGCATCTTCGAGTATTCTACATCTACATAATACCCAGCAAGCCGCCGCAAGGGCGTGTGGCGGGGGGTGTTAGGTCAAATTAATCAACACAGATGTGGTTTGTCCATTTTAATTTTTACCTTTGGCTATCCTGCATAGAAGGTTTGCATAACATTGTCGGTGGCAATTTTTTACCTAACGTGCGCGTGAAATACTGAATGCAGACCGTCGGTTAATTGTGTTAAGTGCTCTCAGATTGTGTTTGCATTGATAAGATGACAGTGCACACTATTATCGCTGAAAATTTGGCGATACAAAAGATCTTCGCTGAACTCGTGTCTCGAATGTATTTGGACGGACGGTTAAAGAGCAGAGTCGAGTGTTTGCTGTTTGCGAAGACCTTCTGAAACGCCATCGCGACGATTTCCCAGCACCTTTATGGCCCCCACTTGGCACCAGCAGACAATTTCCTATTCCCAGGAGTGAAATCCTTTCGCCCTAAAAGGACGCCAACATAATGGGGCCCTTAGTGCCGTCAAAATGGCTTGCAGGCGTACCCTTAAGGACCTTCCGCCTACCAGGGAGCGTGCGAGTCATGGAAAACCGCTGAAAAAAATGTGTCGACGATCAAGGAATGTACTTAGAGGATTGTTGAAGCATTGTCAATTATGCCTAATAAATATACATATTTTCCCGACACTTTTAATACACACCATGTATACCGCATGGCATCACGCACACACTACAACTCTGGCATTTATTGTTTACAACAACCCCTTACACTCACCGCGGTGCTCGTTCCGAAATTTTTTCATGAATTTAGATATTTTGATGCACATATTTTGCACCCCGCCTTGGATCAAACGCTGTGCAAATGGCGAACGAAGGGACCGCAAAGTCGCCCTCGCAACGCCTAAGTTGTAGCGTCTTCATCTTTCTCCCGCCCTGTTCCCCCCTCCCCCTTTAATCGATTCACCCCCCTCTCCTCGCTATTACCTGGGAGCTCATCTAATTGGCCATTTACACACTCCCTCCCTCCCTCTCGCCCTACCCACCCCCGGCACGCATTCTTACGAAAAAGAGGCGGCCCCTTTCTTGCCTCGCTGCTGCGGTGACCGGGGACTTATTATGGGGTCACGTTGCCCATCAGTCCCCCCCTCTCTCCCCCCCCTTGAAGCATATGGACCCCTCCCTTTCTTTTTCCCTCGAACCGACCCTCCAGCTCTCGCTTTTTGAGCAAAACTTTTCGCGAGTTTATTCCTGGGTCAAATAATCCCCATTTCTCTGGCCATCTCGAATTCTCCAGGAATGAAATCGGGAATGCATTGACTTTTTTTCATTCACGCTGTGCATTTAATCGAATTTTTTCTTCACGAGGCTTCGAGGCACTGTTAACCATCTGTCGTTAGCACTGGAAACTAAATAAATTGAAACTAGCGACGGAAACGGAAGCCTAATGAATACGTATACTAATCAGCTGTTGTAAGTGCCTCGTTTGCTCATTTATGGCAGGCAATTAGACGGGAGAAGTAGGAGCGCGGGGCGTGGCGAAAACCGGAGAATCACCCAGGGGCAGTATTTGCCCAACATTGTGAGTACGCGGGAAATATGGAACTCTGCCTTGGGAAGACGAAACATATTATTCGAAAGCGACGCTGTTTGCGATCTTTTATTCTATTCTGTATATGAACGTCAATTTATGAAATCTCCGGAATAGGAAATAAAAAGTTAGGATTCATAAAAAAGATACTTGGGAATTGTGAATAGAACTTTGTCATTTCACGTTAGTTAGGCCCCATTTTGAGTATGCTGCAAGTGTATGGGATCCTCATGAGGTTGGCTTAGTGTCAAAACTACTTGATGAAGTGCAAGGAAGAGCAGCTAGGCTTATGAGAAGTTGTTTCGAACAAGATATCTCGACACTATTGACAAAATTCGGATGGGAGCCGCTAGTTGACCGTAGGTGGAAATTCATGTTAAATACACTGTGTAAATTAGAGGTAAGTTGCTATCCTATGTGTTTATTATTTAATAGATCCATCTTTTCAACAGTTCTGCCGCATGGTTTGAATATACTAAGTAAGTTACTATATATGAATATACTAAGTAAGTTATATACTAAGTATATATAGTAAGTAGTTCTTTCGTGTTATTAAGGTTTGCCGAGTGCATAATCAAACTGATATTTGTGTAGAGGTGACATGATTGGAATTGCGCATGCATGGTTGCTGACCTAACACCCCCCGCCACATACCCTTGTGGAAGCTTGCGAGGTATTGCGTAGGTGTAGATGAAGTCACCGCTAGGATGTGTGGAAGGGGGGATTCAATGACTGGCGTGCAATATTGAAAACTTTGCTTTTAGTAATTATTCCTAACTAAAAATATATGTACAGTATTTCAAATAATTTAGATTACGTTAATTTCCACTGCACACGTTCGTTACTTCTCTCTACTCATGCGAGACGAGCTGTGAGGAACGGCAAAAACAGTGTCGTATGAATGAATGTTCCTTGCTACTTCTAGAGAGTGCATTTGTGTGGAAGATGACCCCCTGGAGCCACCGAAAAATCTGCTGGCCTACGAGATTGATCGTATTTAGCGTGAAGAACGAGTACTCGACCGTCTTCTTTTTTCACCAGATCTACCAATATGATTTAGGGCCAGAATAAATTTTTCGGTGTTGCGGGTCGATTCGAGTCTCCCGTATGCTTTCTAGTTACACTTCCTCCAGTGTTTGATTTTTTCGATTTGTATTGGTCACTAACATTTACACAAATTACTCTTGATGTTCTACGTCTAGTGTGGAATCACCATCTGTCACACGCCCCTGTTAGTGGGTTGCAGATTACCAATGTAGATGTAAATTAGTTCGAATTAATGACCATGGAGACTACTGTCTAGGAGTGCGTAAGTTTTCGACCTACGTTGATTAATGAATTGAAATTGTTTGTCCGTGAATTGAGTATTGAGCCCAAATGACCTCCTTGCATAGCACAAACTGCTAATCGACTCGTTTTTTGCTCATTCGATGATTTAGTTGTTGTTCCATGCTTAAAGCTTAGCACGTGAAGCAGTTGAGGAAATTTTAAAGAGGAAACGAACACTTTGTGCGACTTACTTTTTTAAAAGTCATTCTCAAGTAGCAGAAGATGCTGGAGCAGTATCTTCCGTCCTTGTCCCAAAGTTTGTTTTCAGCGTCATTGTCGACACAGCTTAGCGTCAGCCTCGCGGGGGATCTGATATTTAGGACCCCCGTGGCCTGGAGATTGTTACGAGGGGCGATGGGCCTCGTCATCGAGCCCCAACTGCCGTCCCACGCCCCGGAGGTGCCGGCTACTCATTGCCTGAGACCCCCACCCCCCTCCCGACCCGACGCCCCCCCCGGTGGTCTCCGGCCCAATTACTTTCCAAATACCGGCACGCCATGCGATCGTACCAATCGCATTATCCCCCTGACGACCCCCCGAATATCAAATTACAAGCTCGTCTAGCGAGCACAATTTCGTCTTCCGCTAAGTTCAAACCGTGCAGCGCGCCTTCGTCGCTCCTAACCGAGGCGCTCGGTCGCCCGAGAGTGCTAATTCCACGCGAAGAAGGCGCACCTGCGGTGGTCAAAACTTTCGTCGCCCCAAATGAGGATTTACTTAGCCAATGAGTTTTGCAATTTTGAACTCTCGGCCGCACTCGCCTGCCGAGCCAGTAGGTGGACGCGCCACGTGAAATACTATAGTCCACTTCACTCGGAGAAAACTTACATATTTGTTTAATCCTTCTTCGGTCACTGGGGGATAACCGGTATTGCTAATGCTTTTACCATTCATGCCTCCGATATAGGCTGAGCATCACTCAACATAGGAACTGGACATTTAACTGTTCTCACATACTCTAGATTATATCTGAAATGAACATTTACAAAAAAGTTAAAGAGTGACAAATCTTCCAGAACAGTGTTTGAAATTCCATGGACATAGTTTTCCCATGAGATTGACGAGCTGACTTAAAACTGAAATAATATTTCTCAGTTCTATGGGAAATGTTTTATTTGTTTGGAAGAGCCTGATAGGCATCCGTAAGTTTTAAGTTCATCAACATCTACGTAATATCCCGCAAGCCACAAGAAGAACGTGTGGCGGTGGGTGCTAGGTCACTGGGCGTAAAATAGAATAAAACCACTTGCAAAACCAATTCATCTAAACTGTACACAAATATTAGTTTGTTCATGCACTCGGCAAGCCTTAATCACACGAAAGAGTGTTATGCTCATATGCAACAATATTCAATGAAAGGATGCGAGCATTCAAATCATGCTCTAGATAGGTTAAAAAGATGGGTCTATTAAATGAATAACAAGCAGAATATCGACAAATATGTTCACTTTTAATTGTAATTATCTCCTACGCGATTGCTGCCATGTCTATTTTGATCTCTAATGGTAAAAGGAAAACATGAAATTTTAAATATATCCGTTCTACTATCTATCTCGCACACGTGATCTGCTCTACCATGGTAAGTCGGGGTCTGTAATATGTCTTTATCACCCTCAAGTAAGTAACCTGTCTTAAATTAACGGAGTAAGTTTGACCTGTATTCAAGCCTACGGTAAACTGGTGGCTCCCATCCTAATTCTTCCAATGCTGTCGTGACACTGCTGTTGCTTATTCATAACGAATTTTCCCAAACAAGCTGCGTTGCACTCGATCTAGTTCCAAAATTAAGCCTACTTCATGAGGATCCCATACACTTACAGAATACTCATAGTCGGGCCTAACCAACGTGAAATAAAAAAGCTCCACCACCCTTTCATCAAAATTCCCAAGTATTCCTTTTATGAATCCCAACTTTTTATTGGCTATTCCGCAAATTTCACGAATTATTAGGAAAGAATTATACTTTTCAACATATTTACAGATTTTATTTCTCGAATGTATTTTGCCCCGGACATATGCGGAGTTATCCCGAGTATTTTACCGATTTCACGTGTGCAATGTTGGTTCCCTGTGTAGTGTGTTTTCGGGTGAAATTCTTTTCCCCAAAAATTTATCGAAACACATTTATTCCAATTTATTTCTAGCTCCAATGTTTCTCACCACTTTTGGATTGCATTTAGGTCGTTAGCTAATGAAGCTTTAGTAGTTTTGGAAACTGTAATGGCGTTTGATGGAGTGATGACAAATGTTCCAAATATGTTTGACGACTTATACAATTAATCGTTTCAGGCGTTACTGTGAAAATGTTCCATGGTGTCAAAATAAAGCTTTCCTAGCTCCAAATAGAAAATACACTTCAAGACCACCGAGTTTCCACTGATGTGCAGCAACGTCAAGCATGATGATCATCAGCACCGGGGCTGATGCTGCGAGGCAGTGAAGCCTCGGACGCATGGAAGTGTATTTTCAAGTTTTATCTTGACATCAGTATTAACGGTACTGTAAGTCGTCACTGGCTCGGAAGTGATATAAACGTCGCACCAAGGAACTCCGTCCATACTTGTTATTCCCTCGAAGGGCGCCCGGTGCCCTCCACGGCGTGTCTCGGCGAAGAGGAGGGGGAGGCAGGAAGTGGGGTCGTGGTGGCGCTGGTCCTCCCGGCCGATCAGCCCGGGACGCTGAAGCGCCGTGAAGGAGGAGAAGCGGCCGGGCTTCATCGTGGTCCAGACTGGAATTAGAAAAAGGCTTCCTCCTTTTTAATTCGATTTCCCGGATCGCTTTCTGCTGAAATTGAGAAAATTCGTAATTGCATTTCGCAACATCGCGTCACTAATCGCGTTTTCTCATTTCAGAGGCACTGTGTAGTGAATTCAATTTCATTTAATTTTTAAAAGATTACTTGCATGATTTCCTCCTCCGTTTTTTTCCTCCCCATCCATCGACCTTTGTGCGACAGGACTGAAGGCTCGAGAGAGTGGGAATTTTTTGCGTTGATATTTTTTTGTAGGTACCAGTTCCTCGTTCGTCATGGTTAAAAACATGATTGGCTTCTGAAATATTAAGGCATCACGGTGGCGTTTCACATGCATAATACGCCAATTTCAGTGGTGATTTTCATCCTCTTGTTGATGAACCCATGCGGAAATTGAATAAAAGGCCAAAAAATGGGCGGAGGAAATATGAAAGGGTTTCTCAGCATCGCCGTTATGAAGAATTGAGGGCAATCGAGGCAGGGGTAGGAAAAGCGCACGAAGGTTTTTATCCAGCACGAAGACGGGCACGAAATTCACGTTGGAAATAAAATATGGGTGTAATGTAAAGCCAGAGGGCGTTCTCGTGACAGGTCACAGCACGTACATAGTCATTGGAGACCGTCTAACGCCTACTCTAAAGTTAGTAGAACAACCATGAAATAAATGTGGATTACACGATGATATGTGGCTGCGGAAATGAAATCGCAGTTTCAGTTTTCGGGCCTAAATTCCGAGAAAGAACGACTGACATTGATTTTTTCCAAGAATGTCAAGGGATCAGATTAACATTGTGCGACCGTGATAGGGGTATAAATATTCGGGTCAGAATTAGTCTGGTGTGTATTCACTCCCTGCTCCATACTCTAGCGGTGGCTTGCAGGGTACTAAAAAATTAAAATACAACATTTATTTTACAAAATGTCCTCAGAGAACAATTTGAGTAAAAATGTCCAGACTTTATACATGGTTTGCATTAAAAGTATCGGGAGAGGTTACGTAAAATATATTGATTTCAGCATTATGCTATTATTATTGCTACAGCAATACCTCATAATTCTTTCAAAGTGCACCCTTGAGAGCGTCGACACACTTTCGCCCGAGCGGCTTTCACGCGACTCGAAGGCTCCTACCTGGTAGGCGGATTCCGGAAGGAGGTCCTTAAGGATACGCGTGGAAGCTTCTTTGACGGCACTTCAGTTCCATGGTGGTATCCTTTCAGGGAAGGAGGATATCACTTTTGGGAATATAAAATAGTCTGCTGGTGCCACGTCGGGACTGTAAGGGGGTTGGGGAATCGTCGCAGTGCCAATGCAGAAGGTCTTCGCGAGCAGACACGCTCGACTCTCCTCTCTTGGTCGTCCGTCCAAATACCTTCGAGAGGACGAGTTCATCGCAGATCTTTCGCGTCGCCAAATTTTCATTGATATTGGCAGTGTGTGAACTGCCATCATTATCAATGCGATCACGCGCACACTTAAACGACACGGTCTGAACTCAGCACTTAACGCACACACGTGAGGAAAACCAATTGTTTCCGATGCATTATACACAGACCTTGAATGTTTTCCGCTTTGCTTGATTTTTTTGATGACTTGTGAGGTTTAAAGGAGTATTGCGTTGAGAGAGATAAGTGTAATTTTAGGAGAAGAGTTAAAAATAGTAATTTCAAAGTTTTTTCATTTAACTTTATCCGAGTCCTTTGAGAAAAAATGAGTACTTAGGAAAAGATGATTTTGGAATTTGTGATAGGATGGGTACGCGAGATGCAGTGTGAATGATGAGGTCCCCAGGAGAAAGACTCATGGTGCATGACAATGATCTGTTTGTGCATGCTTCGTGCATGTTGAGGAGGCGCCGTGTAAAGTAATCCGAGCGAAATTTTTGCACATTTTCCAGATGATAGGAGAAGAATGGAGATTTGGATGACGTATAACGAATGAATAAGTACGTCTAACAAATGATTTATGGAAATATGAGACGATCACAGTAATAATTGCGCATGGGCCTATGAAGCTTCAAACTCATCCACTGTCTCACCGACAAAAAAGATCCTCTCCACGAAAGAGAGAGACATTTCTGGTGAAGGTCACCATTTCATCGGATGCTTGGGGAAAACTCTAAAATGAATCGCTTCGAATCAGATTATTGAAACAATATTTTCCAATCGAAAGTGTCGTGAAAAACGAAAAATTTCCGCATAAGATCATTTCCTTTCGTTCACGAAAAGATGTAATATTTGACCTTTGACCTTGGTACTTGAGTTGAAATCCGGACGAAAAACTCTTTCTAATTTCTCTTTTCAGCGTTCCTTCCCCGAAATTTGAATACAGGCTTTTTTGAAGTGGAAAGCTTATTTGTTTTATCGGTTTTTTGTGTTTGGGAATCTACATTTACAACCTCGTCATTGTTTCCGAAGTATCTTCCTTTGATTATTGGAAAATAAATAGTAAAACAATTTAATACATATTTGTAAAAAATTTAATAAATAAATTTAATAAAAAAACTGCAGAACCTTATTATCTCCTTCCGCCATACTCTGGATCGCTCTTGCCGGAATTCTAAGTTGACTAATATTTGGAACGTTTGATAAATGTGAATTGTCCCCGTAAGACTACACGCTGTCCCACGTTCGTCGGGCGTTTGGCATTTACCATCTCCAATTAAGAACATTACATAATCGCAATTGGACACGTGTTTTCATTGCACTGATGTGCATGACAGTTAATTCGAAAATGGTGAAATGCCATAATAACTGGGGCGTACGATATTTACACATTTCTTGGTCTTTAGCACCACGATATGGGACATGCCGTCATGAACTCCCTCCAACGAGCGAAAGATGCCCATCAATATTGTGCATCGAAATCATAGGGGCACTCATCCTATCAACCTAACGCCCGTGTGTCTGCTTTCGTAATTACCTATACTTTCGTTTTATTCCTAAATGGAGTTATTTTTTTTATTTTCAGATCATTTTTAACATTATTTAGAAGATACATTTGTGTTCAAGGGAGTGTATTTGTTAACCACTAATTTTTTTATTCATTTGAGACAGTATTTCTTAGTTATTACATTCTTTCCAGTATCTTTATTTCGTTTTTATCAATTCCGCTTAGTAACTAAATATATCCATTTACTTGAACATTATGAACATGTATGTACATACATACATATAGATGCAATGACATATAGGAGTGGTGTCCAGAAAGTAACTTACGTTTCGGTCTAGCGTGGCGGTGGATAGCATTGATGCCACCGTATTGGTGTCCCAACTTCCCTACGCTCAGTACGCGCCATACCGTGGTAGTGTGCAGAGTGTGGTTCTTCTAATTTGCTCACATTGTGAACTGTTTGATTAACTGGAAGTGTTTGATCGCCCGCTGTGCAGTCCAGTTCTGGCGCCGAGCGATTGTCACCCCTTTCTGGCGATGAAGACGTGAATTGCAACGCAGCGCTTTAACAGTGATGCAGAATTAAATGCTGATGGAAACAACTGGTTAAAATATGAGGTGGTAGATTTCATCAGAGATGGAATTGAAAAGCTTTTGTATCGTTATGATAAATGCCTCCATTTGAATGACGACTATGAAGAAAAATGGTTTAAGACTGTGTCTTTGAAATTTATATAATCAAACTTTGTCACTAAGTTCATTTTTAGAAAAGTTCAAAACGTAAGTTACTCTCTGGTCAGCTCTAGTACAGACACTTACATGCATGTAGATACAGTTGCATATAAATACGCATTATATGACATATGCACTCACATTCCGTTCCATTAGACGTCGATAATGGAGAAGAAATCAGGCTCTCCGCCCGCCGCTCTCGCACTTGAGCAGTCTGAAGCGTACAGGCTGCAGATATAAGTGTCCTATCCATCGAATCTGCAATAAAGTCAATAATTCTACCCAATTCACTCTGTCAAACACTCTCTCTGAATATGCAAAACAGTCAAATGCATTCTTAATTTATTGTATGGTTCTAAATATAATCGGTTGGTCGAGGCGTGACTTTATGGAATCGATTCATTTTAAAACGAAAAACTATGAGTTTATTGGAATAAATTATTGTATTTAGACACAACACGGGTTTCGACGTTCAACCTCATCATCAGGTGCTCCTGAGTGGCCGATGATGACGTCGAATGATGGGGTGTTGCAATGAATGTGTGCACTGTTGTGGATTGGGGTTTGCATGTGTGTGTTGGTTTTTAATGCGGTGTTTCTTTTTTCCTTTTTCTTTTTTCCTTTTTTTGGGTGGTGGCCTAACACCCCCCGCCACACGCCCTTGCGGCGGCTTGCGGGGTATTATGTAGATGTAGATGTAGATGAACATAGAAACCTGGGAATGTCTAAATAAAATGTCGGATATATTATATTGTTTCAGGCTTCACTTCGTGGAAGTATTTAATATCCATACTGAAAACAAAGACTTGTTCTTTTCCACAACTTTTATTACATGGTACAACATCAAGTCCTGATGATGCCGCAAGTCGGTGGAACGGGTTGTACCATATAATAAAAATGTGAGGAAAAGTACAAGTATTTTTTTAGTATGAAAAATGTTGTATGGTTACAAATTTATAGTTTTTCATTACTGTATGTTCCTCTCTATTTGTAACCTTCACACAGCTATGGCATCAAGGGTGCATCTCCCCTTCTTGAACCCAAAATGATCACCCCCTGATTAATCATTTTCCCTGCTCTCTAAACTGTAATTGATGATCCTGAGAACCACTTCAACTGCGCGCGAAATCAAACTTCTTGCTTTGTAGTCCTCACATTTGGCTACCTTTCATTTTTTGGAATAGGAACTAACACTGATCTGACAAAATCTTCTGACCAAATTCCTTTCTCATAGATATTACGAATTATTCCATTAAAAACACTCCCTCCCACCTTTACTTAAACCTCTAAGTAGTTTTGCGGGAATGTTGTCAACCCTCACGGCCTCATTTACGTAATATAAAAGTCTTAACTGCCCTTTCCATCTCGCCGTCAAGTAAACCTGGACGTAAGCTATCATCTACGTCCTATTTTACGTCTAACCTTGTTGGCTTAATATCCTCAACACATAGTTATTCTTTCCTTCCATCTCTCTTGGATTTTTCCTGGTTCAATTGTTATCCTACCCCACTTATCTTTAAATGTTAGCACAGATCATCCCTTCTTACATCCCGACAATAACTTAACCTTGCTGTAGAGTGCACCAATTTCCCCCTTCTTTGTCCTCGCATTGTGTTTTCCACCATGCTTCTTTTGCTTTATTTGTGGCCCTTCTCAATTTATTGCTTAACTCTTTGTACTTTATTTTGCCTACCTATGTGTTTACATTTTTCCAACTTCTTCTCTCATCCATCTTTGCAATCATTTCATCCGTGATCAATGGCTCCCTTATCCTTTTCCCGTAAACGGTTCCTATATTGTATTTTGCGTCTTTCAATATCACTTTCTTGATACATTCCCATTTTTCTTCGATGATACTTAGCTCTTTACTCTCATCCATAATTTTCTCTACAGCCTGCTGATACTCCATCCTTGTTAGTCCATTTAATGCTTCTACATTCCATTTCCTAACCCGCCACCCCTGCCTTATCTTTTTGAAACGGACGTTAGTTACATTTCATAACAACTAAATTGTGGTCAGAGTCCGCATCTGCTCCCGGGAAGCTGTCCGAATTTATCACACTGTTCCTAAAACTCTGCTTAACCGGAATATAATCTATCTGATTCATTTCAGAGTGAAACTGGTATTTTCCATGTATACTTACGCCTTTTGTGGTTTCCTTTCTCCCCGCGTTCATTCCTCGTGCCTAAACCGTAGTCCCCCACCTCATCACCACATCTACCTTCGCCTACCGTCGCATTCCAATCCCCCATCACTATCAAATATTTCCATGCAGGAACGCACGCGATAATATCCTCTAACTTATAGTACATCCGTTCGCCTAATCCCCATTGTGGTTGCTCGGTGGCATGTATACCTGAACAAGGACCAATTTCGTCGGTTCTGCTTTAATCTCTACGAGGATAATTCTATCCGTTGCTTTCTCTATGTTGAGTACCCTTATTCCTACCTCTTTATGTAACATTACGGCAACCCTCGTTGGCTCTGGTCCACGCCGCTATATATTATTCTATAATTATCACTCCAGTAATCCTCGCTATCCTTTGACGCTCCATATTCCTAATCTGACTTACTTCGCTTGCGTGTTTTGTTCTTGCTGCTGTTATAGGTGAACGGAGAGTCCGGATGGGCAGTGTTAGGAAGAGGTGTAAGGCAGGGTTGCCCATTGTCACCGGTGCTGTTCAACGTATGTTTAGAGGAAATGATTAAAGAAGCATGGGAAGAACTGGAGGTAGGAATGAAAGTCGGAGGGGAATTCGTAAAATCGGTTAGGTTTGCTGATGACCAAGCATTAGTTGCTCAGTCAGCCAAGGGGTTGCAAACATTGCTGGGTGAATTGTAGGGTCAGTGCGATAAATATGGGATGAGAATCAATATTAATAAAACAAAGGTTATGCGATTTTCCAGAAAGAAAAAGGCTAAGCTAAACATTAAAATAGGCGGGGAAAAAATAGAGCAGGTAGAACAGTTTACATACTATCTACATACATAGTATCTCGGAACTGTTTTGGACCAATACGGTCAAAGTGATAGGGACCTAAGGAGAAGAATTGCGCTAGGCAAGGAGGCTTTCTCAAGGAGGGAGTTGATGACGGGGACGTTGAGTAGAGATGTTAAGACAAGACTCGTAAAAACTCTGATATGGAGCGTAGCTATGTATGGTGCGGAAACGTGGTCAATGAAGCAAGAGGATAGACGTAGATTGGAGGATTTTGAAATGTTGGTGTGGAGAAGAATGGAGAAGGTGAAATGGACCGAAAGGAAAACAAATGAGGAAGTACTGGTGATGGTGGGTGAGGAGAGGGGTTTGTTGAGAGAAATCCTATGGAGGAAGGCGTATTGAGCGGTAGTGGAATGTTGAAGAAGGTAATACATCTACATCTACATAATACCCCGCAAGCCGCCGCAAGGGCGTGTGGCGGGGGGTGTTAGGCCACCACCCAAAAAAAGGAAAAAAGAAAAAGGAAAAAAGAAAAAGGAAAGAATAATAGAGGGAAGAATGTTGGGAAAGCGAGGAAAGGGTAGGAACAGGATAGGGAAGTTGGATGGGATGAAAGGAGGAAAGAAGTACACAGAGATGAAGAGGGACCTGATGTAGATTAGGTGGCTGGATTGGGTTTTGTTTGGAGTTACAAAATATTTATTTGATAGTTGTGTCCATCCAAAAACCTACCTTAACCGGTAGATTACCTAATAAAAAAAACACACAACATGAGAACACATAAAAGGAACACTCACACGTTATATCTTGATAATTTCGATGGACTCGAACTCCGTCTTCTTCGGAAGATTTGGTTGCTGTCTAAGTTTTTTATTTAACACTTCCGTGTTACTTCGAAAAAAGTTCAATATAATGTAAAAGTATTTATTTATATAATATGCACTGAGCACCATCGTGGTGCGAGACTTTCGAGGATCGCTGGACCAGAGGTGATTCATCGATGTAGTGATGCGCGCTGGGAGGTGCACAAGGGGTCGCTGGGGCCAGGGAGGAAGGCTGTTGAGTGCGTCCTTCTCTTCGGGTCGGAGTGAGGAGAGCTATCCCAATCGCCTCGGCGCGGCGGTGGGATCCGCTGCGGAATCGAATCAGGGAAGTGTGCCGAAGGCCCCCAATGCCCCGCCCGCCAGCCCGCCCTCGTCTGCCCCCCGCGACCGAGATCGGCCTCGGTAAGAGGCCATACTGTTGCTCTTCCTCCCCGTGGTCTCTCCCCCACCTGGGGGGGCGTGTTGGAGAGACGTCTGCTCCGGCCACCCCCTCCGTGACTCGAAAGTAAGGACAACTGCTCCCTAACCCCCCCTGCCCCTTCTCCAGTTTGGGGAGGAGGAAATGAAATGTGGAAGAGGTGTCTCAAGCCTTCTTAAACTCAGTCACTCCTCCCTTACCAATTGTCTACCTATAATCTGGCGCAGATCTCTCTCCCGTGCACTCTTTCTTCTCCTCGACTTGAAATGTTGGCCCTGCAGTCCAGTTCCATGGAATTAATGTATTCACTACAATTCCGACGAAGAGACAAATACCTCTTTGAAATTCGGCCTTTTATTTTTGGCATTTTGTCAGATTAGATGTTTGTTTTGGAGGGGTTGCGAAAATAACTACACACCACAACACATTTGGACATTTCAGCCCTTCTGTTTGTCTAAGTCTTTAAGACTTTATTGAGTATTTTACCACCCTTCTCTGTCGTCGAGTGGACAATGTGCGTCCTTCCATCCATCCACTGCTCACGCTACCAAATATTTTCTCCCGAATTGGGGAAGCTTCCTTAGCTAGTACCAAATTTTAAGAAAGTCTAGGAACCTTAAAATTTAGTCGAAAGAAACTTCTTGGAAATTTAGAACGTCTCTGAAAAGTTTTGAATAAAAACCCCGGCTGAAAATTGTTTTCCTGAAATTTTAGCAGTATCTCAATGAAATGAAGAAGAATTGAAAGTAATTTTCAATACTATTTATTGAAAGAAATGAAAAATAGTCATGTGAGAATTCTTATCGGTACAAATTTCGAAGATTGGTGCATTAACAGCAAAAATATTTGATACATTTTAGTTATCATTTGGAACATTCTAGCCATCTGGTAAAACAAAAAATAAGTTATGCTCTAGCTTTTAAAACAGTGCCAATATTCTATGAGTCCCATTTATGTTGCATGATCAAACTAATGTGTGTGTGTGGAGGTAACATGATTGCAACTGTGCACGATGACCGGTGGCCTAACACCCCCCGCCACACGCCCTTTCGGTGGCTTGCAGGGTATTGTGTGGGTGTAGATGAAACGTTGAAATTATTCAGGAGGTGGTGCTAAGAACAATTGCCAAAGAGACTCAATAACAGCGAGTGGCATTCTGACAAGACGAGCTAACTTTGCTCATAGCCACACTACTCACTCCATGTCGAGACTATCAAACATGAGTCACCTCATGCTTCCATTTGGCAGTGCATTTATGTTGACCAACGATACTATCCTGTGAAAAAGGCTTGTATTATCTCCTCCCTTCACCACCCTCGAATATTCAAAAATCCTCCACAGTACGCGAGCGTTCTTTTTCATGAAAGAGCGCTCCGATGCATCCAGTTCTACGCTCTTCATAAAACTGCCTCGAGAATGCTTTGTGCGGATTTACTGCTGCCCCTCCCATCAACTCTCTCCTCTCATTAATTTTGAATTTCCCGAAGAAACTCCTCCTTCCTAATGTCCTTAACATCGTCTGACCGTGCTTCTTTCAATGGAACCCAGAGACTTCACAGCAGCACTGGGCAATTAGAGCCACGAGTAAAGTTCGGTATGGAAGGCAACTAATTGCCATGCATCGCATTAGTGAGTGCCTGGAGGATGCGATGGGAATTATTTCAGTCCACGGGAAAGGACTTTATTTCCAAACGCTCGTCTTTCTTCTCTCGTCCCAGGTTCCCGAAGAGTCAATCATTCGATTGCCTCCGAAGAATATGAAGTGACGCAACTGGAATGACAAAAAATGGGAAAAAATATTGAAAATCCCTTAATAGAGAAGAGGTTGACGATCCGGTAATTTCGGGGTAAGGAAAGTGCGGTCATTCGATCACGTAGGCGCCACCGTTCGTCCAATCAGCGACAGTGGGCGGGCAGGGAGGGCGGGGAGAAGGAGAGATGGGGCAGGCGAGAGTGGGAAGATGTCGCGGGGGGGGGGGTCGGATGGAAATTTCCTGGAAGTGGGCCCCCCGGGGGGGGGGCAAGTTACGGCGAGAGCAGGGGAAGTAGGGAGAGGAGAGGGCAGACTCTCATTGGGTTAGCGAAGGTCCCTAGACCGGAAACAGTCCTGAAAGACCTGCAATAATTATTAAATTTATTATATTTGATGAGGAAGATGAAGATTGCATTGGCCACAAACAGTGGCGCTCAGTAAGCTATTAAAACCAGATGCATCTGGTGGGGAAGAGAACGGTGATGCATTGTGTAATGCATGTTGCTGCATGCAATTTCAATTTTGATTTGAAGACAATGTTGTACTGACGTGAAAACATATGCCTAGTGACAAAAGGAGTTTATTTCTCAAAACTGACGAAACTTCCTTTTGTCCAAATAAGAAACTCACTAAAAATATTGCCTCTTCTTTGATTTTCGAAAAAGTCTGCTTTCGCGAAAAATTGTAAACAACTCTAGGAATAC
>CM073777.1:101879050-102020748 GCA_037158775.1 Hetaerina titia | reverse complement strand
TATAATAGCGAAATTTTGAATGTTAAATGGCCTAATACGCTCTTGTGTAAAAATCAAAAAGAATAAAATCGGGTAATAAATAAGAGAGATATCAAAGTTTTTATTTAAAATCCGATTCTTTTGCAATAACTGGAAAACGGTAGCAGATAATTCAAAATGTCTATATGGTATATCAAGTTCTTAAAGGTTCCTTCAATAAAAGTACAAATGAAGAGAATCGGACGGTAAATAAGTGAGATAGAGCCAATAAACAAAATCGATATCTCCCGTGAAATTTCTTTAATAACTTCGAAAGGAATTAAGATAAAATTGCCAAATTTTGAATGTATACTGACCTTAATACGCTCTTACAAAAAAATCGAAAAGAAGAAAATCGCGTGGTAAATAAGAGTGATATCTTAGTTTTTAGTCAAAATTCAATTCTTTGGCAATAACTGGAAAACGGTTGGAGATAAGTCAAAACGTCAATATTGAACAACAAGTTCTTAAAAAGATTGTTAAAAAAGGTGTGAATGAAGATATTCGCACGGTAAATAAGCGAGATATATTTGCTCAAAAAAGTCGATATCCACCAAGAATATTTTTTTAATTCCTCCGAAACGGATAGAGATATAATAGCGAAATTCTGAACGCAGAAAGGTCTTAATCCTATCTTGGCAAAGAATCAAAAAAAAAGAAATCGTTCCGTAAATAAGAGAGATATCGCAGTTTTTATTCAAAATCCGATACTTTAACAATAACTCTAAAACAGTCGTAAATACGTCCAAATGGCTATATTGAATAACAAGTTCTTAAAAAGGCCCTTATTACAAAGTATAAACGAAGAGAATCGCACGGTAAATAACCGACATATGGCGTGTCAAAAAATCGATATCACCCATGAATGATTTTTTAATAACTCCGGAAGGGATTCAGATATAATAGCTAAATTTTGAATGTATAATGACCTTACTAGGCTCTTCCTATCCTCTTGGTAATTAACTAAGATATCGCAGTTTTTAATCAAAATTCATTATTTCTGCAATAACTTGAAAACGGTAGGAGATAAGTCAAAACGTCTATATTGCATAAAAAGTTGTTAAAAAGATGCTTTATACAAAGTATAAATGAAGGGAATCGCACGGTAAATAAGCGAGCTTTGGTGTGTCAAATAACTCGATATCGCGCATGAATTTTTTTTCAACAACTCCGAAACGGATAGAGATATAATAGCAAATTTTGAATGTATAATGACTTTACTACGCTCTTGAAGAAAAATGAAAAAGAAAAAATTCTCCTGGTAAATAACCAAGATATCGCAGTTTTTAATCAAAATTCATTATTTTTGCAATAAGTGGAAAACAGTAGGAGATACGTCAAAAGGTCTATAATGAATATTAAGTTCTTAAAAAGATCCTTAAAACAAAGTCTTAATGAAGAAAATCGCACAGTAAATAAGCGAGTTATTGGGTGTCAAAAAATCGATATTTTACATAATTTTCTTTTAATAACTCTGAAATGGATAGGGATGTATTAGCCAAATTTTGAATGTATAATGATTGTAATACGCACTTGAAAAAAAATCTAAAAGAAAAATCTTTTGGTAAATAAAAGAGATATCACAGTTTTTAATCAAAATTAATTTTTTTGCAATAACTGGAAGAAGGTAGGAGATACGTCAAAATGTCTATATTGAATATCAAGTTCTTAAAATGATCCTAAAAACAAAGTCTTATTGAAGAAAATCGCACAGTAAAAAAGCGACATATTGGGTGTCAAAAAAATCGATATCTCCCATGATTTTTTTTTAACTCCGAAACGGATAGAGGTATAATAGCGAAATTTTGAATGTTTAATGACCTAAATACGCTCTTGTGTAAAAATCAAAAGGTAAAATCGGGTAATAAATAAGAGAGATATCAAAGTTTTTATTTAAAATCCGATACATTGGCAATAACTGGAAAACGGTAGCAGATAATTCAAAATGTCTATATTGAATTACAAGTTCTTAAAAGTTCCTTAAATAAAAGTATAAATGAAGGGAATCGGACGGTAAATAAGCGACATATGGCGTGTCAAAATAATCGATATCTCCCATGATTTTTTTTAATAACTCCGAAAGGGACTGAGATATAATAGCGAAATTTTGAATGTATAATTATTTATTACGCTTTTGAAAAAAACAACGAGAAAAAAATGCTCAATTAAATAAATGGAATATCGTGGTTTTAATAATAATTCAATACTTTGGCAATAACTGGAAACCGGTATGAGATAAGTCAAAATGTCTATTTGAATAACAAGTTCTTAAAAAGATGCTTAAAAAAGGTATAAATGAAGGGAATCGCACGGTAAATAAGCGAGGTGTGGTGTGTCAAATAACTCGATATCGCGCATGATTTTTTTTTGCATCAACTCCGAAACGGATAGAGATATAATAGCTAAATTTTGAATGTATAATGACCGTACTAGGCTCTTGAAGAAAAATCAAAAAGAAAAAATCCTCTTGGTAATTAACTAAGATATCGCAGTTTTTAATCAAAATTCATTATTATTGCAATAAGTAGAAAACGGTAGGAGATATGTCAAAATGGCTATATTGAATATTAAGTTCTTAAAAAGACCCTTAAAACGAAGTATAAATGAAGATCGCACAGTTAATAAGCGAGATATGGCCTGTCAAAAAATCGATATCTTCTATGACTTTTTTTTAATAACTCTAAAATGGATAGGGATATACTACCCAAATTTTGAATGTATAATGATTTTAATACGCTCTTGAAAAAAATTCAAAAAGAAAAATCTTTTGGTAAATAAGGGATATATCACAGTTTTTAATCAAAATTCATTTTTTTTTGCAAAAACTGGAAAAAGGTAGCAGATACGTCAAAATGTCTCTATTGAATAAAAAATTCTTAAAAGAATGCTTTAAACAAATTAAAAATAAAGGGAATCGCACGGTAAATAAGCGAGATATGGCGTGTCAAAAAAATCTATATCTCCCATGAACTTTTTTTAATAACTCCGTAAGGGATGGAGATATAATAGCCAAATTTTTAACGTATACTGACCTTAAAACGCTCTTGCAAAAAAATCGTAAAGAAGAAAATCGCAAGGTAAATGAGAGGGATATCATAGTTTTTAGTCAATATTCAATACTTTGGCAATAACTAGAAAACGGTATGAGATAAGTCAAAATGTCTATATTGAATAACAAGTTCATAAAAAGATTCTTAAAAAAGTTATAAATGAATATCATCGTACGGTAAATAAGCGAGATATGGCCGCTCAAAAATGTCGATATCCCCAAGAATATTTTTTTATTATTCCGAAACGGATAGTGATATAATAGCGAAATTCTGAATGCATAAAGACCTTAATTCGATCTTTGCAAAGAATCAAAAAAAGAGAAAATCGTTTGGTAAATAAGAGAGATATCGAAGTTTTTATTCAAAATCAGAAACTTTTGCAATAACTCTAAAACGGTAGTAGATACGTCAAAATGGCTATATTGAATAACAAGTTCTTAAAAGTTCCTTAAATAAAAGTATAAATGAAGAGAATCGGATGGTAAATAACCGACATATGGCGTGTCAAAAAAATCAATATCACCCATGAATTTTTTTTAATAACTCCGAAAGGGATTGAGATAAAATAAGGAAATTTTGAATGTAGAAATGATTTAATACGCTTTTGAAAAAAATCGAAGAGAAAAAAATCTTTTAATAAATAACAAGGATATCGTGGTTTTAATCAAAATTCAATACTTTGGCAAACTGGAAAATGGTAAGAGATAAGTCAAAATGTCTATATTGAACAACAAGTTCTTAAAAAGATGGTTAAAAAGGTATAAATGAAGATCATCGCACGGTAAATAAGCGAGATATTGCGTGTCAAAAAAATCGATATCTCCTTCTCTGATGGTTAATTTGCGGTTATTGACCAACATTTCTTTTACTTTATCAATTTTTTCACCGACTTTCGATGTCGATGGTCTGCCACTGCGTTCATCATCTTCGATTGACTCACGACCACTTCTGAAACGCTCGTGCCACTGGTAAACGACCGTTTTTTTTGGAGAATAGTTGCCGAAACACTTTTCCAACATTTCCAACGTCCGTGCGCCACTAAATCATTTTTTTACGCAAAATTTAATACAAGTTCGTTGTTGCAAATTTAAATCCATTTCTGATATCGAAAAAAATACCAAAAGAAAGAGATAGATGTACTCTTGGCTAGATACGTCAAAATGTTTATATTTAATATCAAGTTCTTAAAATGATCCTTAAAACAAAGTCTTAATGAAGAAAATCGCACAGTAAATAAGCGACTTATTGGGTGTCAAAAAAATCGATATCTCCCATTAATTTTTATTAACTCCGAAACGGATAGAGGTATAATAGCGAAATTTTGAATGTTAAATGGCCTAATACGCTCTTGTGTAAAAATCAAAAAGAATAAAATCGGGTAATAAATAAGAGAGATATCAAAGTTTTTATTTAAAATCCGATTCTTTTGCAATAACTGGAAAACGGTAGCAGATAATTCAAAATGCCTATATGGTATATCAAGTTCTTAAAGGTTCCTTCAATAAAAGTACAAATGAAGAGAATCGGACGGTAAATAAGTGAGATAGAGCCAATAAACAAAATCGATATCTCCCGTGAAATTTCTTTAATAACTTCGAAAGGAATTAAGATAAAATGGCCAAATTTTGAATGTATACTGACCTTAATACGCTCTTACAAAAAAATCGAAAAGAAGAAAATCGCGTGGTAAATAAGAGTGATATCTTAGTTTTTAGTCAAAATTCAATTCTTTGGCAATAACTGGAAAACGGTTGGAGATAAGTCAAAACGTCAATATTGAACAACAAGTTCTTAAAAAGATTGTTAAAAAAGGTGTGAATGAAGATATTCGCACGGTAAATAAGCGAGATATATTTGCTCAAAAAAGTCGATATCCACCAAGAATATTTTTTTAATTCCTCCGAAACGGATAGAGATATAATAGCGAAGTTCTGAACGCAGAAAGGTCTTAATCCTATCTTGGCAAAGAATCAAAAAAAAAAGAAATCGTTCCGTAAATAAGAGTTTTCGCAGTTTTTATTCAAAATCCGATACTTTAACAATAACTCTAAAACAGTCGTAAATACGTCCAAATGGCTATATTGAATAACAAGTTCTTAAAAAGGCCCTTATTACAAAGTATAAACGAAGAGAATCGCACGGTAAATAACCGACATATGGCGTGTCAAAAAATCGATATCACCCATGAATGATTTTTTAATAACTCCGGAAGGGATTCAGATATAATAGCTAAATTTTGAATGTATAATGACCTTACTAGGCTCTTCCTATCCTCTTGGTAATTAACTAAGATATCGCAGTTTTTAATCAAAATTCATTATTTCTGCAATAACTTGAAAACGGTAGGAGATAAGTCAAAACGTCTATATTGCATAAAAAGTTGTTAAAAAGATGCTTTATACAAAGTATAAATGAAGGGAATCGCACGGTAAATAAGCGAGCTTTGGTGTGTCAAATAACTCGATATCGCGCATGAATTTTTTTTCAACAACTCCGAAACGGATAGAGATATAATAGCAAATTTTGAATGTATAATGACTTTACTACGCTCTTGAAGAAAAATGAAAAAGAAAAAATTCTCCTGGTAAATAACCAAGATATCGCAGTTTTTAATCAAAATTCATTATTTTTGCAATAAGTGGAAAACAGTAGGAGATACGTCAAAAGGTCTATAATGAATATTAAGTTCTTAAAAAGATCCTTAAAACAAAGTCTTAATGAAGAAAATCGCACAGTAAATAAGCGAGTTATTGGGTGTCAAAAAATCGATATTTTACATAATTTTCTTTAAATAACTCTGAAATGGATAGGGATGTATTAGCCAAATTTTGAATGTATAATGATTGTAATACGCACTTGAAAAAAAATCTAAAAGAAAAATCTTTTGGTAAATAAAAGAGATATCACAGTTTTTAATCAAAATTAATTTTTTTGCAATAACTGGAAGAAGGTAGGAGATACGTCAAAATGTCTATATTGAATATCAAGTTCTTAAAATGATCCTAAAAACAAAGTCTTATTGAAGAAAATCGCACAGTAAAAAAGCGACATATTGGGTGTCAAAAAAATCGATATCTCCCATGATTTTTTTTTAACTCCGAAACGGATAGAGGTATAATAGCGAAATTTTGAATGTTTAATGACCTAAATACGCTCTTGTGTAAAAATCAAAAGGTAAAATCGGGTAATAAATAAGAGAGATATCAAAGTTTTTATTTAAAATCCGATACATTGGCAATAACTGGAAAACGGTAGCAGATAATTCAAAATGTCTATATTGAATTACAAGTTCTTAAAAGTTCCTTAAATAAAAGTATAAATGAAGGGAATCGGACGGTAAATAAGCGACATATGGCGTGTCAAAATAATCGATATCTCCCATGATTTTTTTTAATAACTCCGAAAGGGACTGAGATATAATAGCGAAATTTTGAATGTATAATTATTTATTACGCTTTTGAAAAAAACAACGAGAAAAAAATGCTCAATTAAATAAATGGAATATCGTGGTTTTAATAATAATTCAATACTTTGGCAATAACTGGAAACCGGTATGAGATAAGTCAAAATGTCTATTTGAATAACAAGTTCTTAAAAAGATGCTTAAAAAAGGTATAAATGAAGGGAATCGCACGGTAAATAAGCGAGGTGTGGTGTGTCAAATAACTCGATATCGCGCATGATTTTTTTTTGCATCAACTCCGAAACGGATAGAGATATAATAGCTAAATTTTGAATGTATAATGACCGTACTAGGCTCTTGAAGAAAAATCAAAAAGAAAAAATCCTCTTGGTAATTAACTAAGATATCGCAGTTTTTAATCAAAATTCATTATTATTGCAATAAGTAGAAAACGGTAGGAGATATGTCAAAATGGCTATATTGAATATTAAGTTCTTAAAAAGACCCTTAAAACGAAGTATAAATGAAGATCGCACAGTTAATAAGCGAGATATGGCCTGTCAAAAAATCGATATCTTCTATGACTTTTTTTTAATAACTCTAAAATGGATAGGGATATACTACCCAAATTTTGAATGTATAATGATTTTAATACGCTCTTGAAAAAAATTCAAAAAGAAAAATCTTTTGGTAAATAAGGGATATATCACAGTTTTTAATCAAAATTCATTTTTTTTGCAAAAACTGGAAAAAGGTAGCAGATACGTCAAAATGTCTCTATTGAATAAAAAATTCTTAAAAGAATGCTTTAAACAAATTAAAAATAAAGGGAATCGCACGGTAAATAAGCGAGATATGGCGTGTCAAAAAAATCTATATCTCCCATGAACTTTTTTTAATAACTCCGTAAGGGATGGAGATATAATAGCCAAATTTTTAACGTATACTGACCTTAAAACGCTCTTGCAAAAAAATCGTAAAGAAGAAAATCGCAAGGTAAATGAGAGGGATATCATAGTTTTTAGTCAATATTCAATACTTTGGCAATAACTAGAAAACGGTATGAGATAAGTCAAAATGTCTATATTGAATAACAAGTTCATAAAAAGATTCTTAAAAAAGTTATAAATGAATATCATCGTACGGTAAATAAGCGAGATATGGCCGCTCAAAAATGTCGATATCCCCAAGAATATTTTTTTATTATTCCGAAACGGATAGTGATATAATAGCGAAATTCTGAATGCATAAAGACCTTAATTCGATCTTTGCAAAGAATCAAAAAAAGAGAAAATCGTTTGGTAAATAAGAGAGATATCGAAGTTTTTATTCAAAATCAGAAACTTTTGCAATAACTCTAAAACGGTAGTAGATACGTCAAAATGGCTATATTGAATAACAAGTTCTTAAAAGTTCCTTAAATAAAAGTATAAATGAAGAGAATCGGACGGTAAATAACCGACATATGGCGTGTCAAAAAAATCGATATCACCCATGAATTTTTTTTAATAACTCCGAAAGGGATTGAGATATAATAGCGAAATTTTGAATGTATAATGATTTAAACGCTTTAGAAAAAAATCAAAGAGAAAAAAATCTTTTGATAAATAAAAGGGATATCGTGGTTTTAATCAAAATTCAATACTTTGGCAATAACTGGAAAACGGTAGGAGATAAGTCAAAATGTCTATATTGAATAACAGGTTCCTAAAAAGATGCTTAAAAAAGGTATAAATGAAGATCATCGCACGGTAAATAAGCGAGTTTTGGTGTGTCAAAAAATCGATATCTCCCATGAATTTTTTTTAATAACTCCGAAACGGATAGAGTTATAATAGCGAAATTTTGAAAGTATAATATCTTAAATACGCTCTTGCGTAAAACTTGAAAAAGAAAAAATTCGCTGAGCAAATAAGGGAGATATCGCATTTTTTAATCAAAATTCGATGCTTTTGCAATAACTAGAAAACGGTACGAGATACCTCAAAATGTTTATATTGAAAAACAAGTTCTCAAAAAGATCCTTGAAACAAAGTATAAATGAAGAGATTCGCACGGTAAATAAGCGTGATATGGCGTTTCAAAAAATCGATATTTCCATGAATTGTTTTTAATAACTCCAAAACAGATAGAGATATAATAGCGAAATTTTGAATGTACAATGATTTTATTACGCTCTTGAAAAAAAATCAAAGAAAAAAATCTTTTGGTAAATAAGAGAGATATCACAGTTTTTAATCAAAATGCATAATTTTTGCAATAAGTTGAAAACGGTAGGAGATACGTCGAAATGTCTATATTGAATAACAACTTCTTAAAAAGATCCTTACAACAAAGTATAAATGAAGAGAATCGCACGGTAAATAAGCGTGATATGGCGTGTCAAAAAATCAATATTTCCATGAATTGTTTTTAATAACTCCGAAACAGATAGAGGTATAAGAGCGAAATTTTGAATGTATAATGATTTTATTACGCTCTTGAAAAAAAATCAAAGAAACAAATCTTTTGGTAAATAAGAGAGATATCACAGTTTTTAATCAAAATTCATTATTTTTGCAATAAGTGGAAAACGGTAGGAGATACGTCGAAATGTCTATATTGAATAACAAGTTCTTAAAAAGATCCTTACAACAAAGTATAAATGAAGAGAATCGCACGGTTAATAAGCGAGGTATGGTGTGTCAATCAACTCGATATCTCCTGTGAATTTTTTTAATAACTCCGAAACGGATAGAGATATAATAGCGAAATTTTGAATATATAATGACTTTAATACGCTCTTGAAAAAAAATAAAAAGAAGAAAATCGCTTGGTAAATAAGAGAGATATCGCAGTTTTTAATCAATTACTCGAAAATGGTAGGGGATACGTCAAAATTTCTATATTGAATAACAAGTTCTTAAAAAGATCCTTAAAACAAAGTATAAATGAAGAGAATCGCACGGTAAATAAGCGAGATATGGCCTGTCAAAAAAATCCATATGTCCCATGAATATTTTCTTATAAATCTGAAACGGACAGAGATTATTATTAGGTAATCCACCGGTTAAGTTAGGTTTTTGGATGGACACAACTATCAAATAAACATTTTGTGACTCACCACCTAGCAAACTAATCTATATCAGGTCCCTCTTCATCTCGGTGTACTTCTTTCCGCCTTTCATCCCGTCCAACATCCCTATCCTGTTCCTACCCTTAACTCGCTTGCCCAACATTCTCCCCTCTCTTACACTCTTCAACATTCCACTACCGCTCAATACGCCTTTCATCCATTTTTCCTGCCTTCATAGGATTTCTTTCAACAAACCCCTCTCCTCCCCCACCATTTCTAGTACTTCACGGGAAACCACCTCAATTATGATTCCCAAGAAAATAATGATGGGCACGGATAGAGATATAATAGCGAAATTTTGAATGTTTGAATCCCTAAAATGCGTTACAATATTCATCTATCTATTTTTACCATTTTCTCGGTATTTTGAGAAAAAGAACAACTTCCAACAAGTTAGGCTAGAACTCGGTCGATTGTAAATTTAAATTTTCCATCAAGATGAGAAACTATTGCGCACTTTCATGGAAAATTGGTAAAAATTTCAAACAGAGATAACTATTAATATCCTCTCTTATCTATGTAAATAATCAAGAGAAGGCACAAGATGGAGGTTTTGGAGCTAAATAAAAAAATAGGGATGCTTTTTTAAATCCTGAAAATGAAACCAATCCACAAAATACGTTATAATTTTCATGTTACTATCTATTTTTGCCATTTTCACGTGTATTGAGAAAAAAAACAACTTTCCATCAATTTGGCGTAGAAATCGGTCGATTGTTGAAACATAAAATTTCCATCAAGATGACAAAGTTTTGCGCACTTTCATGGAAAATTGTTAAAAATTTCAAACTGTGATTACTATTAATATCCTCTCCTATCTATGTAAATAATCAAGAGAAGGCATAAGATGGAGGTTTTGGAGCTAAATAATTAAGCTAGGGATGCTTTTTTTATTCCTGAAAAAGACACCAATCCACAAAGCACATTATAATATTCATGCTACTGTCTATGTTTACCGTTTTCTGGGTATATTGAGAAAAAGAACAACTTTCCAACAATTTGGCGTAGAAAAACAAAGAATACCTGGAAAAATGAATAATTTGCCTATTAAACCATTTCATTACTCATGAGAAAGCAAAAAAGGCAATTTAAATGAAAGGAATTGAAAAAATGTCACTTTTATAAACCCTGATTTCAACACAAATTTCAATAATTGAGTAAAAAATATCATTCAAATTGAATAATTCTAGGGTATTTTACGGTAAAAGAGGTATGGGTAACTTTTTTACATATTGGAATCCGAATAAGAAAAAAAAATGCAATTAAAAATTCCGATTAAGTTTCAAAGGAAAATTTTATTGGAAAAATAAGAAAAATGAAAACCTGGAAAAATGATTAATTTGCTTTCCAAACCACTTCATTACTCATAAAAAAGCATAAAATAGACAATTGAAATGAAAGGAATTGAAAAATTGAAAGAATTAAAAGTTACTTTTATAAACCCTGATTTTAACACACATTCGATAAATGAGTAAAAAATGTCATTCAAACTGAATAATTCTTGGGTATTTTACGGTAAAAGAGGTATGGTTAATTTTTTTTACATATTGGAATCCAAATTAGAGAAATGAGAGCAATTATAAATTCCGTCTAGGTTTCAAAGGGGGGGAGAAATTGTATTGCTTGTTTTGTTTAAAAAATGAGAAAAATGAAAACCTGGAAAAATGATTAATTTGCCTTTCAAACCACTTCATTACTCATGAAAAAGCATAAAAAATACAATTTAAATCAAAGGAATTGAAAAAATGACACTTTTATAAACCCTGATTTTAACACACATTCGATAAATGAGTAAAAAATATCATTCTAATTGAATAATTCCGGGATATTTTTCGGCAAATGAGGAATAGTTAAATTTTTTTACAAATTGGAATCTGACTAAGAAAAAAAAAGCAATTAAAAATTCCGATTAAGTTTCAAAGGAAAATTTTGTTGGAAAAAAAGGAAAAATGAAAACCTGGAAAAATGATTAATTTGCCTTCCAAACCACTTCATTACTCATAAAAAGCATAAAATAGACAATTAAAATGAAAGGAATTGAAAAAATGTCACTTTTATAAACCCTGATTTTAACACACATTCGATAAATGAGTAAAAAATGTCATCCAAATTGAATAATTCTTGGGTAATTTATGGTAAAAGAAGTATGGTTAAGTTTTTTAACATATTGGAATCCAAATTAGAGAAATGAGAGCAATTATAAATTCCGTCTAGGTTTCAAAGGGGGGGAGAAATTGTATTGCTTGTTTTGTTTAAAAAATGAGAAAAATGAAGAACTGCATAAAATAAAAATGGAAAAGCATAAAATTGACGGTTCAAATGAAAGGAATTAAAATAATGTCACTTTTATAAACCCTAATTTTAACAAAAAATCGATAAATGAGTTAAAAATTTCATTCAATTTGAATAATTCCTGAATATTTTGCGGTAAAAAAGGTATAGTTAAATTTTTAAACATATTGGAAGCCAAATTAGACTAATGAGAGCATTTAAAAATTCCATCTATTTGAAAGAAATGGGGGTATTGCTTGTTTTTTTGGAAAAATGAGAAAAAATGAAAACCCGCAAAATGATTTATTTGCCTTCCAAACCATTTCATTACTCATTAAAAAGCATAAAATATGCGGTTCAAATGAAAGGAATTGAAATAATGTCACCTTTTATTTATTGTGAAATTTAGTGATTATGAAGTTCATCAAAATACCAAAGGGGGGCCAATGTCAAGGGTGCCAAATGGGGGATTGCCTGTTTTCATGAAAAATGTACAAAATTGACAAACCTAAAAAATTAATTATTTGCCTTCTGAACAATTAAACTACTCACGAAATAGTATTGCAAAATATCAATGCAAATCAGGAATACATGAAAAACATCCAAAATTTCTCAATTAAAATGTATCGGTGATATGTATACCTGAACAATGACCATGTTCATCGTTTCTACTTTAATCTCTACTACTAATATTCTATCCGTTGCTTGCTCTTTGTTGACTATACTTCTTCCTACCTCTTTATTTAATATTTTGGCAAACCTTAATTGGCCTTTCGTCCCTGCCGCTGTATATTATTCTATAATTAGCACTACAGTAATTCCTGCTATTCTTCCATTTCACCTCGCATAGACCTAAAACATCTATATTACCTCTTTCCATTTCTTGCTTAATATTTTCTAATTTGCCTGTCCTCAACATTGTCCTGACATTTCAAGTTCCACTTCTAACTAATTCCGTAATCTTCTTCTGCATCTTATGTCGTGCTGCTGTTATTTCTTCCCTGCAAGGGCTTCGTGGGATGACAGCTGTGGAAGCCTTGCCTCCCCCACTGTCGGGCACGACACGTGGCCGCTTGGGCCGAGTTCTACAGTTGCCAGGACTCAATTTCTCTATACTGTCCATCATAAAAATCTTGGGAATAATAATTGAGGTGGTTTCGCTGTCCTTACTCAATAGTGTTTTTAACGTGACACCATCACTTAATGGCTGCCCCACTGGGGTCAGATGCCATTGCAGCCGTCTCACTGAGGAGCAGATGCTGCGTGGACTACCTTTCATCTGGCCCCTAACCTTCGACCTATCTGGCATGGGTGACCCTACCAGGAGCAATTATTATTACTCCCGCCAGCACAACAGCTCTATGGGTCATCGGAACACACAATCCCTTCCACCACGTCCACGGGAGGGGTAATCCACTTATTTATCTCAAAATTGTGCATTTTGAAATTCTCTCCCACTTTTTTCAAAGTTTGTATTAGTTTCTAAAAAAAAATGCTTGGTATGACATCCAAGTGTACTAGACGTACGATTTTCTTAAACGAAAGCTGTTTATTTTTCATTTTTTGTGATTTGCCAAAAATCAAATTATTTCTCTCAAAATGGAGCCTTTTGATATTCTCCCCCCCTTTTTTTGCAGTTTATATATATGTATATATATATTTGTGCATGATGTCACACTAGGAAACCCCCTTTATTTAAAACCAGGAATACTTAATGAACAAAACAGAGAAATGTTGTACCACAATGCTACAAAAATAGTTCTTATGATAAAATTCATCTTGTTAATAATAATAGCAAAAAATCTACTGTAACATAAATGAAAACAGAAATCCATGTTTCTCTGCTTCATCAGTAATCTTCATCAGTTGGGAGGAAGAGGAGATCATGGACCTAAAAAGACAGCAATACATATATGTACATTTTTATCCATGCTGCAAATAATGTGATATAATATAGTTAATAATATACATGGTGATTCAAGAAGATAGTTTACTATTTCAGAGGGAGATTAGCCATGAGATTTTAAGCATTTTTTGGTCTACTTGTTTTATACTCCTTGATGGGGCTATGGCAATGCAGGCATATCATCAACCTAATCCTACATTTATCATGAAAATGCTCAATTACATTGGAAAATATTCCTAGAATTGTGCTGTAATTTTTTATAAATTCAAATTGTGTGATACCATAAATACGTTCAATTTTTGTGCACCCACCACATGGTTCAAGACGGCACTGAACTGTTCTGATTACCTATTTTGTAAGTAGTTATTATTTACCATTAACAGTTTAATAGATCTAATAAAATATACCATGTACTTGTAAATACTTATAAATTTAATGTTACTTAATGTTTAAAGCCTTCCTTGTAAATATAATGTTATACCTAATTGTGGTAAAATTAATTCACTACCTTCATTTGTACAAATTTATGGTCCATTTTGTTACGGCCAGAAAAACTAAAACCAATTGAATGTCATTAATTTTGATATTTCATCAACAATGAGTGAATAAGATACCAAAATCAGAGATAAACAGAATTTTATTAGGATTTGGAACATTGAATCTAATTTGTACGGCGCCACTTCATCCTAAGGCTAACCGATTATTTCTCCATGGATGCAAGCCAACTGCTGTGTAATTTAAATTTCATCTTGCCACAATAATGCTCTCATATTTCATAAAAGTAGGCCTTGAAGTGTTTTCTTCGTGCTTTAACAAATGTGTAATAAAAATGTGGTGTAATTAGCATATTTTTCAATGAATTAACTGAACATACAAATGGAGGATAACTTTCATTGCTTGATTGTTTGATTCAAATTGAGAATCATTATTTAGGTGTCTACCTGTCACAATTTATTTATATTCCATCCCTAAAGTTTTCCAAAGAAAGCCATCACTTAAACATTTGTTAAAAAGGGTTTAATGATAGAAATGCCTCAGAGGATCTTCAGTACTAAGGTATTGCTGCACATGGAATGGAACACGTGCCATATTTGTGCAATGTTCTCCATACTCTCGATCAGGAAACACTGAGAGGATAGATATCCTTTCCATACTTTCACAAGGGCCATGCTGGACCACCACAACAATGTTCTCTTGGAAAGAAATCAAGAGCTCTACGGCCTCAGGTTAAAATGATAAGGGGGAAAAAACCTCCAAATGGATGTAAACAACAGTTGTAACTCTCGTCAGACTAATTGCTGTGTTGGTTTTTTTTTGTAGGAACCATGAAAGAGACCAAAACACAACCTCTCAACCAAGAATACCCTCTGTGGTGGTTTACAGGAAATTATTCCACGCCAGGGACCACACACAGCCACTCACTCATTATCCTGTTTAGAATCCTCCACAAGGCTGTGGTTAAAGATTCTAGGTGGAAATTTAATCCTTCACGAGGGTGTAGGGAAGACCCCGTTAAAGGTACCAGGATGTTTTACAAGTACACACTCATCGCCTATCCACGAAAGACGAAAAAAATTATTATGATATTATGGCTTTCCAGTCATTTGAGCTTAATAAATACCATCAATTGAAAACTAAAATAGGGAAAATTGCCGAAGACATCGGTTTTTTGAAGTGTTGTAAATGAAACAATATTTATCCTGAGTTCATAAATTCCCTTTCTCTGTATCGCAAGAAAAATCTAGATATTGATGGAACATTACAATGCAAAGCCCTTCACTCTGAAATTGTATCTCCCTACGCTAAACGTAGTTACCTGGAATTACAAACCTACAGTTTGCATTTAAAACTGACTTGGAGATTATCCGACCACGATTTCCAAGATTGGTTGGAGATAGACAGAAGGATCCACACTGTGGTTCTCAAGAAACGAGAACAGAAAGCCCGCTGTATCAATCGAAAGTTGGCAAAACTTATCGGTGAGTCCAAAGCTTCTTCATTCTCTGACAACAAGGGATTCCTCAATGTTTGCAACTCGTCTGATGAAATGTTTTCACAACAAGAGTTGAAATTGTTTCTATTGTTTTAAGCTCAACTTTGTGGAAGTTCATGTTCATTATATAAAGAAACACAATGCATATACATCCATTGTTCTTATTATTGTATGACTAGTTTCAACGCTTAGGTGTCATCATCAGGTACAAAATTAAAAACCAACTGCTGCTCCTTTATATAGCATTTATGAGGGAGAGTGGAGTGGGTGAGAGAGGGGTAAAAAAGATGGGTAAAATCGGGTTGTGATCGGCGTAAATGAGAAGAAGGATAGGGATGTTAGGCGTCAGTGATTGGTGGGTTAACAGTGGGGAGGGGGGGGTTGTTGTGCCTTTCGGTGAAGGAAAGGGATACCTCCATGATTGGGGAATGGTATTCAAACAATAATTCGTTCACCAAATGACTCGTTTTTAAATTCTTTCTAATTTCAAGCTCCTCCCACTTGTCCATCCTCATCCCTTTGTCCATCTGGTGTAAGAGTTCTGGGTTGAAATCACTCTCATGGTTGTTTTCCCACGGATGCTTTGTGAAGTGCGATTGCTTGAGGTCACAATTCCTAAAACAGCGTTTATGCTCTTCTGCGCGTGCTTTTAACGACCTATTTTTGGCCTATATATATCGCATTACAGTCGTTACAAATTAACTTATAAATGCCACTTTTATTCAATTTGACTAATTTGTCTTTCGTAGAGCTGAAAAATGATATCAAGTTATTCTTATTGTAGAAGGCTATTCGAAATTGTTCCCTTGGAAAGAGATTGGCTATCCTCCGTGAAATTAAATCATAAAATGGGAGTTTACACCATTTGTACTCTTTTCCAATCACATTAATTGTTTTGAATAAAAATTCTTTGGCTTGAACTGAACGTTTTCTTTGTAGCATTTTATCTATTAAAAAGTCTTTGTAGCTATTATACATTGCTAAAATTATATTAAGTTCATGAGCAAAATTGTTATTGGACAGAGGAATGATTAACAGTCTGTTTAGTAAAAAATGAAAAGTTGAAAGTTTGTGGGATATGTGATACTATAAATGCTATATAAACGAGCAGCAGCTGATTTTAATTTTGTAGAGTTGAAACTAGTCGTACAATAATAAAGAACAGTGGATGTATACATTGTGTTTCTTTATTTAAAGAGTTGAAATTTCTCAATCATGGTTTAAACTTTAGTATACAGCCGAAAAATATCCCCTTGGATGATTTAATTGCTCACATAGAAGGATCTTTGTATCCATTTGACATTCCCACTAAAGGTTTTTTACGGAAAGCTTGTGAAAATCAGATTAAAAATAACCTCAACCACCCGGTTTTCCAACGCAAGCTCTACTCACAGAATCCAAATCATATTGTAACCTCTTTAAAAAGGAAAAATTGTTTCTACATGAAAGCAGACAAAGGTAACCTCTGCGTCATTTTGAATAAAGCAGATTATTTTAATAAAGTAACCAACTTAATATCATCTGGACCATACATTGAAGTAAAAAAGAATCCCCTTAATAAGCTTGTAACTCAAGTTAAAAATGTACTTGACGATTGCCCATCCCTCATTGATAAAAAAACTAAATTTAGTCTTTCAGCGTCAAATCCAATTTTACCGAGACTATATTGCTTACCTAAAGTCCACAAACTTGGTTTCCCCATGAGACCCATAGTTTCAGGGATAGATTCTCCCATATATCTAATATCTAAATGGCCGGTCTGTGAACTTAACGAACTGGATTTCCCGAGCCCCCACTCTCTAAAAAATACCATAGATTTCGTAAACAATACCAAAAGGCACATTTTCAGTCAAGGGGAAGTCATGGTATATTTTGATGTTTCAAACCTATTTCCAAGTGTATCATTAGACATAGCTATCAACTCGTTAAAAGTGTGGTTAACGTCATTACAACTCAATTTAAGTTAATTGACGAATATATCAGATTAACTAACCTAGTCATGAACCAAAACTTTCAATTCCAAGGAAGGTTTTATCAACAAGAATATGGAATGGTGATGGGAAACCCCCTTTCCCTATTCATAGCAAACGTATTTATGACCCACTTTGAGACAGAGTTCAAAAATAAATTCAGTTATTTACCTTCCGTTTTTGTCAGATACATGGATGACATTTTTGCAATTTTCGACAACACAAAATATATCATAGATCAGTTCATCAATGGCTTAAATAGCCTATTCCCATTGATCAAATTTACATACGAACTAGAAAAGAATTATCAACTCCCATTCCTTGATCTGCTATTAACCAGAAACACTAAAATAACATATGACGTGTATCACAAACCAACACATACCAACAACTACATGCATCATGATTCTTTTACACCCGACAGTCACAAACTTGGCGCCTTCCATTCCCTTGTACACAGATTAGTAACCATTCCCTTAAATAGAAACAACTATCTCAAAGAATTAAAAAACATCAAACTCATTGTGATTCAAAATGGTTTTAAAGAGTCCATTATCAATAACTTAGTAAAAAAGCACAAACATAAAAAACTAGTTCAAAACACAACCACCCTCACACAGCATAAAACCCCTCAATACATCAAACTTCCGTTCCACACACAATTAACAACAGGGCTAGGGAAGATTTTCAAAACCGTCGACACCAATATATCATCTAGCAGCAACAACAAACTAAAACATTTATTAGGGAACACTAAGGACACAATCGACACCTCAAATAAATCCGGTATTTACAAAATAAATTGTTCCTCCTGCGACTCATCTTACATCGGCCAAATGCAGAGGAATATTAAAACAAGATACAAAGAACATATAGCCCATTACAGACATAACAGACCAGACAAATCAAGTTTCGCCCGACATTTACTCAAGGAAGGCCATCAGACATTAGAACACGAACTGAAACTTATCAAACAGACTCCCAACCACCTTTTGGATGCACACGAAAGCATTTTCATACACAAATTCAAGAAGGTCGTATGTAACAGTGATAAAGGGCCGATTCCATTATCTCCTCTGTACTCCCTTTCGAAATGATTTCCTACTCCTGTTTTCAAACCCAAAATTTCCGTTGGACTTAATACTTACTCCCACCCCCTTTTTTCATAGTCCTTTACTCAGAGACCTTTCACCTCCACACACACCCCCTTTCCTTCTCCTTCACTAATTACTCCTCCCCGTTCTACTCATCCCATTGATCTATGTTCGCCCCACCCTCTCCCCCCCCTTCCTCTTTGCCAATACATGTAAGTACTCCTTCCCCCCCCCTTCCTATTAATCCTATTGGTAACCCCCACCCCTTTTCAGCCACTATATATATTGGGCGGCTGTCTTCAGTAGTTACTTTCAACCTTGTGTTGGAAGTGCCTTTTTTTTCCCTTCAGTTCGCTGCAGAGGGTCGATTTGTGGCCAAAACACACGTGTTCAATGCTTATCTTTGTCTGCCCTCTTTGTTTTCAGATTCTCCCAGAAGTTGGGCCCTTTTGAGTGTGTGTGTGTGTGTGTGTGCATTTATCGAGTGCTAGTGTGTGTGAATGGTCTGTGCTCGCCCTTCGTGGATAGGCACAGAGTGTGTACCTGTAGAACATCCTGGTACCTGTAACGGGGTCTTCCCTACAGCCTCGTGAAGCATTACTTTTCCACCTAGAATCTTTAATGGGGTCCCACAGCCTCGCGAAGGATTCTAAACAGGATAGTGTATTTGTGGCTGTGTGTGGTCCCTGGCATGGAATAATTTCCCATAAACCACCACAGAGGGTATTCTTGGTTGAGAGGTCGTGTTTTGGTCTCTTTCTTGGTTCCTGCAAAAAACCAACACAGCAATTAGTGCAATGTTTTTGTCAATGCTTGCTTGGCAGATCCTCACATTCTGCTCATTATTTCTTATATTCTACACATTTAGTTACCCCACACAACAAAATCCATGGATACACTAACATGCTATTGCGTGAACATTTTACTGGCAATGCAGACATTAAATCCTTCCCATTTGTAATGCCCAAGTTATAAGTTGAGTAAATATTGTCCCCAGGTGGGCTCTTAGTCCTCTTTTAAGTCAGGGTCACATCAAATTAGGGAATGGCCTTATTCCTACTGTCCACACTCATGCTGTCCTGCTAGTCAATCTCATTTATTCACTCCATTCACTTCCCTCCCATACATTCTCACCTTGCTCAATGAATTCCCCATGCCTCCCTTCAGATGCATATCCTAATTACAACTTCTTATACATTCTTTCACTCTGCTGTTTCTAAGGTTTGTAAATTGATGATAGACCTTATGAAAATAATGTACAATGACATCTACTAATATCAATAATTAATTTACATCAATGCATTTCCTGTACTATATTTTGTTAAAGCTTCCTATAATATTTATATGTGGGTCGCGGTGGTCTAGCGGGTAGAGCATTGGACTGCTGACCAGAGGGTCCCGCGTTCGATTCCCGGGCAAGACACTTTGGGCACCTGCAGCTACACCCAAGCTAGTTGATTTTTCAGGTACCAGATCTTCCTGGGAAACCATACAATTAGGAAACCATACAATCACATCAAATTAGGGAATGGCCTTATTCCTACTGTCCACACTCATGCTGTCCTGCTAGTCAATCTCATTTATTCACTCCATTCACTTCCCTCCCATACATTCTCACCTTGCTCAATGAATTCCCCATGCCTCCCTTCAGATGCATATCCTAATTACAACTTCTTATACATTCTTTCACTCTGCTGTTTCTAAGGTTTGTAAATTGATGATAGACCTTATGAAAATAATGTACAATGACATCTACTAATATCAATAATTAATTTACATCAATGCATTTCCTGTACTATATTTTGTTAAAGCTTCCTATAATATTTATATGTGGGTCGCGGTGGTCTAGCGGGTAGAGCATTGGACTGCTGACCAGAGGGTCCCGCGTTCGATTCCCGGGCAAGACACTTTGGGCACCTGCAGCTACACCCAAGCTAGTTGATTTTTCAGGTACCAGATCTTCCTGGGAAACCATAACCGGCACAGGGAAAGGAACTGGCCCCCCTACCCTGATGTGTGAATATTCACACGCCGTCGGGCTTGGTACATGGGTGAGCTCTACCATCACCTACTAAACCGACCTTCGGGTTGATTACTGTGTTTATGGTTTTTTTTTTAATATTTATATATGTAGGAACTTAAAATGGTCATTTGCACAAATACTAAATCCATTAAAACATTTGTCAGTTTGGCAGCTTTGAAGAGTCACTCACCTCAACCCTAGGTGGTGTCGATATAGTGTGAATGAGAGCATCAACCACGTCTGACACTTGCAGTGGTTCCATTGATATCTCCTTCAGCTTTGCTTGCATTGCCTGATCAGGAATACCCATAGCACGGCTGGCAAAGCCTGTGTCGACATATCCAGGACTCACATTCTAGAAAATAAAAAGCCAAGAAATCAATGCTCAAGTATCAAAACTATTATTGCCGGCAGTGGCAGAAAGATGTCCCCTCATTTCTGATCCAATTTACCCATAAAAGGAGATGTTTCAGGCGTGATATGGTGGAATATCATGATTAATTAAAATTGGCAATTTTCCACAAAATAAAATTTTAATATGACTGGTTTTGAAAGCAAGTAAGGGGAGGGTAGTGGAAATCTCCTCTCTCTTCCCCCCACTTTCCACTGAGTTATGACACTGAGACACTAAGTTATGGCTGTTACCAGAAGATGTAGTTACATCAAAACTGGTCGAATTAAAATTTTATTTTGTGGAAAATTGCCAATTTTAATTAACCAATTTACACAATTCAAAAGTTAGCATCCCAAACCAATTATCATTTGCACGGATCATGGATACAGACAATGCATTTGCCTGTGGTGTGAGAAATTGTGGGCATGTCTGCATCCATTATTGGTGAAGTACTGCCTCCAAATTTCATGCTTTCCAGAAGCTGTCTTGATCAGAAAGACTCCCTTGACAGAGAGTACTGCCTTTATATATCCTTATTGAGCTTTGTAATTCATCTTCCATTGCGCTTAGACTTCAAACCTTGTTTTGGATTTTGTTATACTGCCTTGTTCAAAAAGTTCCCGGAATAACCACCGTGTGGCGCTCCCATCGTTCCAATTTGAGTTCTGTTTTTTTTGTTAAATTGGTACATCTGTTGTTGATATTCCCTTTAAATCTTAGTGTCATAACTTGACATTTGCAAAAGTTACGTAGCCAAGAGTACATCTATCTCTGTGTGTGTTGGCGATTTTTTACAATTGCAGAAATGGATTTAAATTTGCAACAATGAACTTGTATTAAATTTTGCGTAAAAAACGGATTTAGTGGCGCACGGACGTTGGAAATGTTGGAAAAGTGTTTCGACAACGATTCTCTAAAAAAACGGTCGTTTACCAGTGGCACGAGCGGTTCAGAAGTGGTCGTGAGTCAATCGAAGATGATGAACGCAGTGGCAGACCATCGACATCGAAAGTCGGTGAAAAAATTGATAAAGTAAAAGAAATGTTGGTCAATAACCGCAAATTAACCATCAGAGAAATAGCGGAGGACTTGAACATTGCCTATGGATCCGCCCAAGACATTGTGGTTAATGATTTGGGTTTCCGTCGTGTAGCAGCAAAGTTGGTGCCAAAAGACCTCAATTTCATGCAAAAAAGAGACCGTGTTGACGTCACAAAAGACATGATTTGCGAGGCTGAATCCGATCCCACATTCATCAAAAGGATCATTACTGGAGACGAGACGTGGGTTTATGAGTACGACACGCAATCCAGACATCAGGCAAGTGAATGGCATTCACCAAATGAGCCGAGACCAAAAAAACCACGTCGTTTTCAGTCAAAAAAGAAGGCAATGCTGACGGTTTTCATGGATTACAACGGTGTAGTGCATCATGAATTTTTGCCAGAAGGCCAGACAGTAAACAAAGAGTATTATTTGGGCGTTATGAGACGTTTGCGTGAAGCAATTCGCCGAAAGAGACCAGAAATCGTCACACAGTGCGTCGAGACCGTCGCACATTGCTATCATTATTCGTAATTTTTTGACGAAAAATGCAACAAATACCATCCAACAGCCACCGAATTCACCTGATCTGGCTCCCTGTGACTTCTTTCTGTTCAATTGAGTTAAAAAACCATTACGGGGAACGCGTTTTAGCAGCCGAGAGGAAGTAATGGAAAAATCGCAGGAAGCACTGATCTACATCTACATAAGTACCCTGCGAGCCACCAAAAAGGTGTGTGGCAGGGGGTGTAGCACCATGAGGGAAGGGTAAGGGTTGAGGGGGTTGGGAGTTAGGTGAGGAAAGGTGGGGGGAACCTGTAGGGAAAAAAAATATATATATATATATACACACATACATATATATACATGCATACATACACACATGTATACACATCCTCGCGAAGTCCCTAACCTGTATGTTAATACTTATTGTAATGAACTAAGTCCTGGGGAATTTCGACTACGAGCATTCTGGTCCCTTATCGTTCTTGGAAAAAATGACATTTTAAACCTGTCAGTCTTGCAGTCTATCTCTCTAGTCTTATATTCGTGATCCCTTCGACCGTAATACGTTGGGGTTCGTATTATATCCTTGATGTCATCGGAAAAGGGCCCATCTTTAAATGTTTTTAATAAGTTTAATCTATATTGGAAATGCCGCTGTGTAAGAGAATCCCAACCTAAATTGTATAGCAAAGTGGATACGCTGCTGAGTTGGTCATAACAATGTTTGACAAATCTGGCCCCCCTCCGCTGAACTCGATCTAATTCCGAAACCAAATTTATGTTATGAGGATCCCATATACTGGCAGCATACTCTAGGTGGGGCCTGACCAAGGGAAGGAAACATCGTTCTTTCACCTTTTCGTCGCATTTACCTAGCACTCTTTTCACAAATCCCAATTTTTTATTAGCACGACCGCATATTTCTCGTATGTGTTTTCCCCAGGACAGATCGTGAGTAATTGTTACACCCAAGTATTTAAAGGAATCTACCCTCTCGATATTGGTTTGTTTCACTTTGTAACTATAAGGGAGGGAATTACTCTTTTCCCAAAAATGTATTACTACGCATTTTTTAAAATTCAATTCCAATTGCCATGTATCGCACCAATTTTGAATTGCATCTAGGTCGTTGGCTAACACGACTCTGTCTTCGTGACTTCGGATGTCCCCATAAATTACTGCATCATCGGCGAAAAGACGGAGCTTGCTATTAACTACGGCACTGAGGTCATTCATGTAAATAAGGAAAAGGAGGGGACCTATGACACTTCCTTGTGGTACACCCGACGTGACCTTGACAGTATCGGATGATGCACCGTCCAGGACGACTGTTTGGACACGATCACTTAAAAATTGTTTAATCCAGTTAATAATACTTTCGTGTATTCCATAGGTTTCCAATTTCGCCAGTAATTTGCAATGAGGGACTTTATCGAAAGCTTTCTTAAAATCTAGGAATATCGCATCAACTGGAATATTACTTTCACCGGAGTTTAATACATCATGTACAAAAAGTGCGAGTTGAGTTTCGCAGGATCTACCCTTACGGAAGCCATGTTGGTTATTAATTAATAAATCTTGGCTATCGAGGTGCCTCATCATGGAACTAACAATGATGTGTTCAAGAATCTTACAGGAAATGGAAGTCAGCGATATTGGCCTATAATTACTGGGGTCCTCCCTGTCTCCGTTTTTAAATATGGGTGTTACCGAAGCTACCTTCCAGCCGTTTGGCACGCTTTCTTCTGCTAATGATTTCAATGGACATGATGGACATACCGAAAACCAAATATAAAAAATGTTTCGAGGATTGGATCAAGCGCTGGCATAAGTGTGTTGCAGTCGATGGGGATTACTTTGAAGGGGACAATATAGATTTAGATGAATAAACTTGTATTTTTAATTTTCTGAATAAAGTCCGGGAAATTTTCGATCAAGGTAGTAGTTAAACTACTGGTTAAGGTAAGTTAAGAATGGACACAACTACCAAATATTTAAATATCTTGTCTCTCCAAACAAAACAAAAGGCAACAATCTACCCTGCAACAAGTCCCTCTTCATCTTCTCCCTTCATGCTGTTTAACATGCCTACCCCATTCCTCATTTTCCCAATATTCTCCCCTCTGCATACCAGTCTTCAACATTCCATTGACCAGCAATATGCCCAGCATCTATCTTTCCTGTCTCCTTATGATTTCTTCCAGCAATCTCATCTCCTCCCCCTTGCTAGTCTCAAGGATCCATACTATATAGTATATCCAAGCTAGAGAGTGCGTGATTAATTGGCATTCTTTCATTTTATTGCGTGCAATTGGTGGGCCACTGGCGCAGAGATATTTCTCTTGTAAGCCCCTGCCTGGGTGAGTGCTTGATAAGGGCGAGGGTCAATGCCATCTAGTACACCTTAGTAAGAGTATTTATATCTTTTATTTTGTTTAATCACTTTCTGTTCCAACCACCCCTATATCATTTTATTTCAGTTTTATTTTATTTGAATTATTTATTTATTTCTTTTCCCTTTCTAATTTCTCCCACCCATATTTTCCCCATTTTTAACCCCTTGCACTGAAATGACGAGTCTAGCTTGTCATGAACTTCCGATGCCAAATCGCACAATGATGAGTGTAGCTCGTCATCAGGTTTTCATAATCTTAGCACTATTTAGGGGAACAAAATAATATTTTGAAAGTTGAACAATGTTAAAACATCCATAATGTACACAAAGAACTCCTATTTCATGAAATATTATGCATTGGAAGTAATAAGATGCTATTATACGAGCAGCGATAGCTGTGTTCTCTGTGTTCTTACGGGAAGAGGGTTCATTTGTCAACTTTTTAAAATCCTACTTTGGGCAGTAGATTTGAAATCACACTTTCTCAGGAACTACATCCCCGATTGCCATGAAATAAATTGAGTTCTCTCCCAAACATGTTCCAAATTCGAAGTCTATATATTATTTTAACACAGAAAAATTTTTAAATAATTTTTCATCATCATAGTATTGGTAACATTATTTGTGAAACGCTGTTACAATTTGGAATCTTTGACAAACTGTTAGTTCAGCCATCCTTCTGTAATATTATTTTCTTTTGTTTTTGTATTGAGTGCTCAAAGCATCAAGTTTCCTACCCACTCTCTTTTAAGTCTACGAGTGTTATATGCTGACTTTGCCTTCTCGAAAAGGGTGCTCCTATTACATGATGAGTTATCTCAGCTTTTCTCATGGTGGCTATGCAATTCTTTCAAGATAAGCTTGGTTTGAATGTGATCATTCATGTGATTAGACAGAGTGTGTTCTTTTTGTTTTTTGTCCACATTAGTTAAATATATACTGTGGTGAAAACAATGTATGAAAGAATTATAAACTGTGTACGTGAAAGTGACGATGAGAGTATTGAACTGAATGATAATGGATGATTGGATGATGAAGAATTAGATGACGACAAAGCAACTGAAGTGGAGAATGAAACCTGCAGTGAAACAGAGAGTAATGATAGTAAAGTCAAGCTAAAAGTTTGAAAACGTGCCTTGCATCTATCAAGCAGTGGAGATGAAGCATTTACTAGTGCCAGTGCATCCAGGGAAGAATGGGTATGGGATGAAAAAGATAATGATCCAGATATAAAACATTTCACTGAGATTTCCGGCGTAAGTGCGTCGTTTCTGCGTCAAGTGGGCAAAAATCCAGAACCCTTACATATTTTTGAAGAGATACTCAGTGCTGACTTTTGGGAAATGTTGTCAAAAAAAATGAACAGGTGTGTAAAGTAAGTGATGGAGAGTGAACAGTATAATGAATAGGAGAGAGATAAAAAATGGTTTGACGTGAATCCCGATGAAATGAAAGCATTTTGCACATTGTGCATCATCATGTAACAAGTGAGAAAGCCATGGGTCCAGATGAATGCACATGAATCAAGGAATGGGAGGTGTGGACAAACAAGACCAGCAGCTGGCATGCTTCCCATTGATGAGAAAGTGCATGTAAGGACATAAAAAAATGTTCTATTAGATGTTTGATATTGCACTGTTCAATTCATACACATTATACTCAAAAGTAAACAAAAAAAGAAGAAAAGTATAACTAGTTTTCGCTTGGATGTAGCAGAGGCATTATCGGCAAAGGTCACTCTACCAAATTACAATGTGCGTGGACGACCTCCACATGGTGACATACCTGTCTGACTGCAAGCTAAAAATTGGGCTCATTTTCCTGAACATATCCCATCAACAGCAAAGAGACAACATCCAACTAAAGGATGTCATGTATGCATAAAGAACAATGTCAGAAGTGAGACAACCTGGCAGTGTAAACTCTGCCTGGGAGTTTTGAGAAGTATGTTTTGTTTTGAGAAGTATGATACTTTCTCTAATTATTAATAATATGTATGCATATGATATTATATATTCCAATATATTCTATTGTCATGTTGTCTTACTTTGATCATGGATATTTCCAAATTTTTAACTTTATATATAGATTTTTCAATGACATATATGTAATTTTCTTTTTTCTTAATATTTAATATTATTATTATTATAGTTGTAGTTTATAAGAAAAATGTCTTGATAAAAAATGAAGTATTAAACTAGATACTTTACAATACGAAATAATAATCACTTTTTATTTCACTGTTCTACGTTGATTACAAGCTACAAAATATCATTTCATTGCCTACCATTCCATTTAAAATGAACCAAAGAAAAATTAAATAGAGGATGGGAGTACGATATTCAGAAAATAAATTAAAGTGGAAGGGGTTAATGTTTAGCTTAGCCTTTCTCTTTCTGGAAAATCGCATAACCTTAGTTTTATTAATATTGATTCTCATCCCATATCTATTGCACTGAATTTCTGATTCACTCAGCAATGCTTGCAACCCCTTGGCTGACTGACAAACTAAAGCTTGGTTATCAGCGAACCTAACCAATTTTAAGAATTCCCCTCCGACTTTCATTCCTACCTCCAGTTCTTCCCATGCCTCTTTAATCATTTCCTCCACATATACGTGGAACAGCACTGGTGACAATGGGCAACCCTGCCTTACCCCTCTTCCTAACACTGCCCATCCGGACTCTCCGTTCCCCACTCGAACCTGAGCAGTCTGAGACATGTACAGGTTGCAGATCAGTCTCCTGTCCCTCCAATCCATTCCTATTCTCTGCAATACATGCATTAATTTTTCCCAATTCACTCTATTAAATGCTTTTTCGAAATCTACGAAACAGGCAAATATGTCCTGATTGCATAGTATATTCCTCTAGATGAGTGATCTCATTACTGCAATGGCATAACGCTTCCCCTCCCCTTTCTAAACCCAAACTGATCATCCCCTAAGTAATCATTTGCCTTACTCTCTATCCTTTTGTTGATGATCCTGAGAATAACTTTAGCTGCATGGGATATCAAACTAATTGCTCTGTAGTTCTCACTTGATGCAGCCTTTAAGGGCTGAACCTAAGCTATCTTCCTCTATGTCATGTTCTCTTTCTATATCTAACTTGGTTGGCCTAAGTTCTTTACCATACAGTTCTTTTATTTTATCCTTCCATCTCTCTTGGATCTTTTCTGTTTCAATTATTATCCTACCTGACTTATCTCTAATTGTTATCACAGATCTTCCATTCTTCTTTCCCAATGGTAATTTAACCTCTGCAAACTTTCCACATCCTCACAAGTGTCTTCCACCATGCTTCTTTTGTCCTATTTGTTATCCATCTCAATTAAGTACTTAACTCTTTGTACTTCTTTCTCTACCTAACTCTGTTTTTACATTCTTCCATTTCCTTTTGTCATTCATCTTTCTAATCCTGTTAACTGTGAACCATGGTTTCCTTGTCCTTTCACATTAATGGTTCTTATAGTTTTCTTGTGGCTTCCGATATCTCTTTTTTAATGTATTCTCATTTTTTGTTGATAGTACTCAGATCTTTTCCCTCTTCATGATTTTCTCCATTGCCTGCTGATACATAAAACAAACCCTAAACTTCATAACCACTAAATTGTGATTGGAGTCCACAATCGCTCAGGGATACCGGCTGGATCATTCTATTCCTAAACTTGTGCCTAACCATACTGACGTTTTTATAAATCAAACCATTTTACTTTTCCACATAAACTTTTTAATTTTCACGACCCAGGTTTTGGTTATAGCATAACATCATCAGGTAAAAATACAAGTCAAGCACAGTATATACACGGTTCGTCCATAAAATAAGGGTACTGAGCTAAGGGGAAAAAAATTTATTACACTTTTACATATCTTAAGCTAATATTCCTCAAAATAGGACCCTAGTGAGTCGATACACTTGTTCCAGCGGCATTCCCATTCCTGGAACGCTCCCGCGAAGGCATCATCGGGAACCTTTCGAAGACACATCGTCACGGCCTCTTTGACGGCGTCCAAAGTCCCGTATCGCGTTCCTTTCAAACTCCTCTTTATCTTCGGGAACAGAAAGAATTCCGGTGGTGTGTGGATCATTTTTGCAGTGATCCGCAAGTTGTGTCTTGATTTCCAAACGATTGAGTCTTTGATCATCACTGAGCACTTTCGGAACCAACTTTGCACAAATTTTTCGCATCTGTAATTGGTCCCTAATAATCTCGTGCACTATTGTTTTTGGCACATTACACTGCTCTGTTATCATCCGAACACTAAGACGAAGATCAGAGTTCAGTACATCGCGAACTTTTCGCACATTTTCGTCGGTGAGTGTCGTTGATGGGCGTCCAGGCCGTGGTTCGTCGTCAACCTCTTCTCTGCCCTCCACGCACGAACATCTTGTGCCACCGAAAGATCATTTTTCGGGACATGGCTGACTCCCCGTAAGCCTGGTTAACCATACCGACAGTTTTGGTAGACGATTTCCCAAGCTTTATTGCAAATTTGATGGAATAACGCTGCTCCAAAAACTTCGGCATCGCGTTCCGTGACGTGGGTCGAGCGTGGAGGTTTGCGTTAACAGAGCTCCTCACTACACCACAGCTCAGAGCCGACTGCCTTTTTCAGCGTCGCTTGCCAACATCCCCCCCTCCAATCGCAGCCCATCAGAGCGGTGCTGGGCGCGCCTGGAGCGGAGGGAAAACATCATTACAATTATCTTCTGGACGAACCATGTATACATATCTCTGGGCAGAGGGGAAGAGGAGGTAGGAAAGAAAGGATTGGTTGAGCTAAGAAGAGGGGGGCTTAAAGTCTATGGTTTGAGGCGGAGAAGGAGGATTGTAATATTGTCAAATTAGCAATAATTGGATAATTAGATTAGATAAAAACCAATTAGATAATTAGCAGGCTGGAAGGATAGGGTCAATACAATGTTGCAAACTCTCCCATGGACCTTGTTGTGGTGGAAGGGCTTGTGTGTTCCGATGACCCCTAGAGCTGTGCTGGTGGGAGTAATAATAATCACTCCTGGAAGCGTCACCCATGCCAGATAGGTCGAAGGTTAGGAGCCAGATGAAAGGTAGTCCACGCACGTCTGTTCCTCAGTGAGGCGGCTGCAATGGCGTCTGACCCCAGTGGGGCAGCCATTAGGTGATGGTGTCACGTTAAAACCACTATTGACAGGCAACGGGAAACCACCTCAATTATCTTTCCCAAGAAAAAATTGATGGACGCAAAACAGAAATTGAGTCCTGGCAACTGCAGGACTCGGCCCGAGGGGCCGTGTGTCGTACCCGGCAGCGGGGGAGGCAAGGCTTCTGCTGTCGTCATCCCACGAAACCCTTGCAGGGAAGAAATAACAGCAGCAGGACAGAAGATGCAGAAGACAAAAGTAGTTAGAATAGGAACATGGAATGTCAGGACAATGTTGAGGAGAGGCAAATTAGAAAATATTAAGCGAGAAATGGAAAGAGGTAATATAGATGTTTTAGGACTCTGCGAGGTGAGATGGAAGGATAGCGGGGATTACTGGAGTGACAATTATAGAGTGATATACAGCGGCGGGGACGAGAGCCAACGAGGGGTTGCCGTAATTTTAAATAAAGGGGTAGGAAGAAGCGTGGTCAACATAGAGCAAGCAACAGATAGAATTTTACTCGTAGAGATTAAAGCAGAGCCGACGAACTTGGTCATTGTTCAGGTATACATGCCACCGAGCAATCACAAGGAGGAAGAAGTCGATAGGATGTATGATGAGTTAGAGGATATCATCGCAAGTGTTCCTGCAGGGAAACATTGGATAGTGATGGGGGATTGGAATGTGACAGTAGGCGAAGGAAGAGAGGGTGGTGAGGTGGGGGACTATGGGTTAGGCACCAGGAATGAACGCGGGGAGAAAGCAATTGAATTCTGCAGGAGACAGGGGTTAGTCATCACCAACACATGGTTTAGACATCACATAAGGTGAAGGTATACATGGAAAATGCCAGGTGACTCAGAAAGGTATCAGTTAGATTATATTATGGTTAGGCACAGGTTTAGGAACAGTGTGAAAAATTCGCACAGTTTCCCAGAAGCGGATGCGGACTCTGACCACAATTTAGTTGTTATGAAATGCAACGTCCGTTTCAAGAAGATAAGGCAAGGGCGGCGGGGTAGGAAATGAAACGTAGAAGCATTAAATGGATTAATGAGGAAGGAGTATCAGCAGGATGTACAGAAAATAATGGATGACATTAAAGAACTGAGTACAATCGAAGAAAAATGGAAATGTATCAAGAAAGGGATATTGGAAGCAGCAAAAGACACTATAGGAACCGTTAAGGGGAAAAGAAGAAGGAAACCATGGGTCACGGATGAGATGATTGCAAAGATGGATGAGAGAAGAAGATGGAAAAATGTAAACACAGAGTTAGCCAAAATGAAGTACAAAGAGTTAAACAATAAATTGAGAAGGGCAACAAATAAAGCAAAAGAAGAATGGTGGAAAATGCAATGCGAGGATATGGAAAGTTTACAGAAGAAGGGTGAAATTGGTGCTCTATACAGCAAGGTTAAGTTATTATCGGGAAGTAAGAAGACAAGATCTGTGCTAACACTTAAAGATAAGTGGGGTAAGATAATATTTGAACCAGGAAAAATCCAAGAGAGATGGAAGGAATATATAGAAACACTGTATGATAAAGAACTTAGGCCGACAAGGTTAGACATAGAAAAGGAACATGACGTAGAAGAAGATAGCTTAGGTCCAGGGATACTTGATGATGAAATAGAAAGGGCATTAAAGGAGATGAAAGCAAATAAGGCCATAGGGGTGGACAACATACCTGTAGTAATGTTGAAATGTTTAGGAAAATGCGGGAAGAAGGCCATATATGGACTGATTCGTAGTATCTATGAAGTAGGAATCTGGCCGGAAGATTTTGTGAGAGCAGTGTTAGTTCCTATTCCAAAAAAGGCAAAGTCTATATCATGTGAGGATTACAGAACAATAAGTTTGATATCCCACGCAGCTAAAGTTATTCTCAGGATCATCAACAAAAGGATAGAGAGAAAGGCAAATGATTACTTAGGGGATGATTGGTTTGGGTTTAAGAAGGGAAGAGGTACGCGTGATGCCATTGCAGTAATGAGATCACTAATTGAGAGGAATATAGAATACAACCAGAAAGTTTTTGCCTGTTTTGTAGATTTCGAAAAAGCGTTTGATAGAGTGAATTGGGAAAAATTAATGCGTGTATTGCAGAAAATAGGAATGGATTGGAGGGACAGGAGACTGATCCGCAACCTGTACATGTCTCAGACTGCTCAGGTGCGAGTGGGGAACGGAGAGTCCGGATGGGCAGTGTTAGGAAGAGGGGTAAGGCAGGGTTACCCATTGTCACCGGTGCTGCTCAACGTATATGTGGAGGAAATGATTAAAGAGGCATGGGAAGAACTGGAGGTAGGAATGAAAGTCAGAGGGGAATTCGTAAAATCGGTTAGGTTTGCTGATGACCAAGCATTAGTTGCTCAGTCAGCCAAGGGGTTGCAAGCAATGCTGAGTGAATTGGAGGTTCAGTGCGATAAATATGGGATGAGAATCAATATTAATAAAACAAAGGTTATGCGATTTTCCAGAAAGAAAGAAAGCTAAGCTAAATATTAAAATAGGCAGGGAAAGAATAGAGCAGGTAGAGCAGTTTACATATCTCGGAAGTGTTTTGGACCAATACGGTCAAAGTAGTAGGGACGTAAGGAGAAGAATTGCGCTAGGCAAGGAGGCTTTCTCAAGGAGGAGGGAGTTGATGACCGGGATGTTGAGTAAGGATGTTAAGATAAGACTCATAAAAACTCTGATATGGAGCGTAGCTATGTACTGCGCGGAAACGTGGTCACTGAAGCAGGAGGATAGACGTAGATTGGAGGCTTTTGAAATGTGGGTGTGGAGAAGAATGGAGAAGGTGAAATGGACCAAAAGGAAAACAAATGAGGAAGTACTAGAGATGGTGGGTCAGGAGAGGGGTTTGTTGAGAGAAATCGTATGGAGGCAGGAAAAATGGATGAATGGCGTATTGAGCAGTAGTGGAATGTTGAAAAAGGTAATAGAGGGGAGAATGTTGGGCAAGCGAGGTAAGGGCAGGAACAGGATAGGGATGTTGGACGGGAGGAAGGGAGGAAAGAAGTACACCGAGATGAAGAGGGACCTGATATAGATTAGTTTGATAGGTGGGGAGTCACAAAATGTTTATTTGATAGTTGTTTCCATCCAAAAACCTACCTTAAATGGTAGATTATCTAATAATAAATAATGTTGCAAAAAGCCCACCTGACATCGGATTAGTTGGCAGAGGATTAGGGAAATGATTATTGTGAATGGGGAGAAGGGCACTTAGTAATTAGTCAGGTGACTCAGTAGCGGGCTGGGGAGAGTCACTACATTGTTGAAAAAGTCTCACTTGGCTTCAGGTGAGCTGGCAGGGGGAGAGGGAATAAACAGTAACGGGGAATGTGAAGGGTAGAGAAAATCGTTGGCCAAAACATCTTCCCCGTAATTCGTGTGTTGAAGGATTTCCAACTGCTCCAGCGCATCAAGACGGTGGCCTTTCTTCTCAAAGTGTAGAAATTCGGGAGTGAAATCGCTGGTGTGGCCACAATCTCTCAAGTGCTTGGTGAAGAGTGATGTGGAGATGTTATGTTCAAAGCAAGCTCGGTGTTCCTTTATTCTTGTTTCAAATCTCCTCCCTGTCTGGCCAATGTATATCTGGTTGCAGTCTTTGCAGCGGAGTTTGTATACTCCACTTTTGTGTAGTGGTTCAACGTGGTCTTTCATGTGGCACAACATGTTACTTAAATTAGTTTTATTTTAAAAGGCCGGTCTCACTTTTTCCTTTGGGAGGATTCTTTGTACTTTAAACGACAAGTGAGCAAGAAAAGGGAATCTCCGCCACTTTGGCTGGTTTTCTGTATATGTGGGTGAACTATATATGGATAACTTTGCTAAGCGGGAGTGTTTCTTACGGTAAAGGATATCAATTAAATCTTCTCTATATCCATTGTTCACTGCAATTTGTTTAATGATCTTTAGTTCTTTAACAGTGTTTTCTTTGGACAAGGGGATAGAGCATACTCATGTGTATCATGGCATGAAAGGCCGATAATTTTTGAGCGAAATAGTGCCTAGAATTATGGTAAATGACATGGTCTTGATTACTGCTAATTTGTCAATATTACCAATCCTCCTTCTCCGCCTCAAACCATAGACTTTTAGCCCCCCTCTTCCTAGCTTCCTAGCTAGAATCCTTTCTTTCCTACCTCCTCTTCCCCTCCACCCAGAGATATGTATATATACTGTGCTTGACTTGTATTTTTACCTGATGATGTTATGGAATAACGAAACCTGGGTCGTGAAAATTACAAAGTTTATGTCGAAAAGTAAAGTAGTTTGATTTATAAAAACGTTCGTATGAAGATTTTCCACCAAGTTACGCCAGAAACCGTTTTATTCCTAACCATTGAATAATTTAACTGATACATTGCCGAGTCATCTGGCATTTTTCTTGTATATCTACCCCTTTTGTCATGTCTAAATTAAGTGTTGGTGCTTCGGCTTACCTTTTTAATCAATATACTGCAACCTCTAGCTAACTCTTGTTCTCTCCTATGTATACTAATCTTATCTCATAACTATCTCTTCAGTAATTCACTATCCTTCCATCTTACCTTGCATAGAGCTAAAATGTCTATATTTCCTTTTCCATCTCCTGGTTTATATTCTCTAATTCTCCTCTCCTCAACATCATCCTTACATGCCAAGTTCCTATTGTAATTAAATTGGTCTTCTTCTACTGCGTCTGCTGAGTTGCTGCTGTTAGTTTTGCTTTGAAAGGCTTTCATAGATTCCACAGAAGCCTTGCATCTCCTGCTGCTGGGCAGGGCACATAGCCAATGGGGCTGAGTCCCATAGTTTCCAGGACTCATTTTCTCTACATTATCCATCATAAAAGTCTTGGAAATAATAATTGAGGTGGTATTTTGTTGCCTTCCTCAATAGTGTTTTTAACGTGACACCATCACTCAATGGCCACCCAACTGGGGTCAGACGCCTTTGCAGCTGCCTCACGGAGGAACAGATGCTGTATGGACTACCTTTGTCTGGTTTCTACCCGTCAGCCTATGGGTGACCCTACCAGGAGCAATTATTATTACTCTCGCCAGCACAGCTCTACGGGTCATCGGAACACACAATCCCTTCAACTGCACCAAGGTTGTAATCCATGGGAGGACTTGTTCTGGATATAACCAAAAATTGATTCAATTCTTACACTACAGTATTGTTCTGAACTTTTTTTCAGCATGGCATATTGCCTTATTATTTTGGTTTGAAAAGCTACATTTTCTTTTTGTAGGCATTAACCTGTAAAGTGATAAATAATGAGGATGAAATTTTTAAAGTCCTTTTTCAACTAGGATTTTGGATGAGAACATACAAATTAATAGATCAGGCTGAGCAACGTGCCTCTGCTGAATCTCTTTCAAGTAGGGATCAATGCCAGAAGAGTCAACCTATAAAATACCTTTCAATGAAAAAATGTACAAAAGCACAAAGTTGATGTGAGGAAAAGAATGCTATTTTCTGCCTCCTGAGTGATCTATTTGGTGGGAAGCAGTTATAGAGTGACTAACACACTTGACATATTTACAGAAGAGTATCAAAGGACACTTGCCATCATCAGCTGAATTGCCATTAATAAGCACCATTAATAAGCTCGTCAAAACTTGGAGGAGGGCAAAAACAAGAATAGGTGGAACAGTTTACTTATCTCAAAAGTGTTTTAGATCAAAATTGTCAAAGTGGTAGGGATATAAGGAGAAGAATTGCACTAGGCAAAGAGGCTTTTACAAGGAGAAGGGAGTTGATGACGGGGACGTTGAGTAGGGAGGTTAAGAAAAGACTCAGGAAAGCTTTGATATGGAGCTTAGTTATGTACACTGTGGAAACATGGTCACTGAAGCAGGATGATGGGCATAGACTGGAGCTTTTGAAATGTGGGTGTGGATAAGAATGGAGAAGATGAAATGGACAGAAATGAAAACAAATGAGGAAGTCCTAGAGATGGTGGGGGAGGAGAGGGCTTTGTTGGGAGATATACTATGGAGGCAGGAAAAATGGATGAAGGTAGTGATGAAAAAGGTCGATTGACAGTGGGATGTTGAAGACTGTGATAGAGGGGAGATTGTTAGGCAAACAAGGCAATAGATTTTGGATGGGATGAAGGGAGGAAGAAAGTACACAGAGATGAAGAGGGACTTGTTGTAGAGTAGGACTTTGGGTTGCATTTAGCTGAGAGAGCAGGGGAATTGTCAATGTACCCTTTGTTAGCTTGGGTACCAATAATTATTGGTACCCAAGCTATTATTATAATAATTGAGAGATACCTAATACAAGTATAATCCCAAATCTTTATGCTGAAATTATCTTCCATTTTGTATAGAGTCCACTGCTATTAATTAAAATCTTATTGTTAAAAAAATTATAAATAATACAAAAAATATGACTACACCATATGTTAATAGATTTTTAAAGAACTGCAAATTGTACAAATAACTTATTTTTTCAGAATTCTCATTACATCCAATTTACAATTGTTTTAAGAAACCACAAAAGTCCTATTGATACAATATAATTAGTCATTAATGCAACATAATGTAACCACCATTTGTTTAATTTTTCTGCACTCTATATTTGAATTTTTTTCACTCTGAATATCCTACTTACTGATACCCTAATCCTCGATTTTTTCTCCAGTAACTCCCGCCTCAAAGCTGTGGCAGACACTCTCAGAGCATGCTTAGTGATGGCATAAAAGTGCAGTTGAGGGTGACGAGCCACCTGGTAGCCAAGAGCACTAGAATAAAATTATAACAAAGATTTTAAATCAGCAAGAAGGCCAGCAATAAAACTGTCTAAGGTAGAATAGGATAATAGTTATTTGAAATAATGGCCATCATCTTTTTACAGTAATGAGGTGTAAGCCCTATGGGCCAAGCAGATAAGATAAATGTGACTCCAAAGGTCGTATTAATTTATAGGTTTTTAGTTTTCACAAGGCATACAGGCCAGAACAATTGTTTCACAGATGAAGTTTGTCCACCAACACAGGGCAAGCCACATTGGATATATTTGATGACAGTGACCTAATCTCTCAATGATCAAGAGAATGACTACAAGGCGCACAGTGATTGGTTGCTACTAATCAGGTGGTTAGGTGGTCAGCCTAATCAGGCCTTCTTACTCAAACGGCCTACTCAGGAAGGCCTTAAAATTGTCAAGGCTGAGAGTCAATAATAATACTTGATTGCCATGGGGTCAGCTATACAGGGTTCGTCCGGAATATAAGTGTACTGATTTTTTTCCGCCGCTCCAGGCGCGCCCAGCACCGCTCTGACGGGCTGCGATTGGAAGGGGGTATGTTGGCAAGCGACACAGAAAAAGGCAGTCGGCTCTGAGCTGTGGTGTAGTGAGGAGCTCTGTTAACGCGAACCTCCACGCTTGACCCACGTCACGGAACGCGATGCAGAAGTTTTTGGAGCAGCATTATTCCATCAAATTTGCGATAAAGCTTGGGAAATCGTCTACCGAAACTGTCGGCATGATTAACCAGGCTTACGGGGAGTCAACCATGTCCAGAAAAATGATCTTTCGGTGGCACAAGATGTTTGTGGAGGGCAGAGAAGAGGTCGACGACGAACCACGGCCTGGACGCCCATCACCGACACTTACCGACGAAAATGTGCGAAAAGTTCGCGATGTACTGAACTCTGATCGTCGTCTTAGTGTTCGGATGATGACAGAGCAGTGTAATGTGCCAAAAACAATAGTGCACGGGATTATTAGGGACCAATTACAGAGGCGAAAAATTTGTGCAAAGTTGGTGCCGAAAGTGCTCAGTGATGATCAAAGACTCAATCGTTTGGAAATCGCGACACAACTTGCGGATCACTGCAAAAATGATCCACACACCACCGGAATTCTTTCTGTTCCCGATAATAAAGAGGAGTTTGAAAGGAACGCGATACGGGACTTTGGACGCCGTCAAAGAGGCCGTGACGACGTGTCTTCGAGAGGTTCCCGATGATGCCTTCGCGGGAGCGTTCCAGGAATGGGAACGCCGCTGTAACAAGTGTATCGACTCACTAGGGTCCTATTTTGAGGAATATTAGCTTAAGATATGTAAAAGTGTAACAAATTTTTTTCCCTGAGCTCAGTACACTTATTTTCCGGACGAACCAGTACATAGCTCTTCATTTTAAGCAGCCTAAGAACAAAACTTATTATTAGGTAATCTACCGGTTAAGGTAGGTTTTTGGATGGACACAACTATCAAATAAACATTTTGTGACTCCCCACCTAGCAAACTAATCTATATCAGGTCCCTCTTCATCTCGGTGTACTTCTTTCCTCCCTTCATCCCGTCCAACATCCCTATCCTGTTCCTACCCTTACCTCGCTTGCCCAACATTCTCCCCTCTATTACCCTCTTCAACATTCCACTACCGCTCAATACGCCTTTCATCCATTTTTCCTGCCTCCATAGGATTTCTCTCAACAAACCCCTCTCCTCCCCCACCATTTCTAGTACTTCCTCATTTGTTTTCCTTTCGGTCCATTTCACCTTCTCCATTCTTCTCCACACCCACATTTCAAAAGCCTCCAATCTACGTCTATCTTCCTGCTTCAGCGACCACGTTTCATACGCCGTACATAGCTACGCTCCATATCAGAGTTTTTACGAGTCTTGTCTTAACATCCCTACTCAACGTCCCCGTCATCAACTCCCTCCTCCTTGAGAAAGCCTCCTTGCCAAGCGCAATTCTTCTCCTTACGTCCCTACCACTTTGACCGTATTGGTCCAAAACACTTCCGAGATATGTAAACTGCTCTACCTGCTCTATTCTTTCCCTGCCTATTTTAATATTTAGCTTAGCCTTTTTCTTTCTGGAAAATCGCATAACCTTTGTTTTATTAATATTGATTCTCATCCCATATTTATCGCACTGAACCTCCAATTCACTCAACAATGCTTGCAACCCCTTGGCTGACTGAGCAACTAATGCTTGGTCATCGGCAAACCTAACTGATTTTACGAATTCCCCTCCGACTTTCATTCCTACCTCCAGTTCTTCCCATGCCTCTTTAATCAACAAAACAACAAAACTTAAAGAACAAAACTTACGTAGTATAAATTTTACAAGAAAGCAAAAGCAATTCAAATGAGAGTACAATGCCATGGATAATATTTCCAATTAATAAACATTATTCAAGATATTATACCACAGAATGTAAAAGTTTAATTGTTATATAGTTCTTTATTTCTTTTAAAGTTCTTCAAGGGTAGAGATAAAAAGTGTTCTTATTTTGCCTGAATGAAACTGTCAGCTCACCTGATATATAGTGTTAACCCATTCATATTTTCATTAATATCATTAACACGTCCTGTTGAATAGTGGATGTCACATGTTGGCACACAAACATATTTTGTTTGACAAAACTTGAGATCCATAATTAAAGATGAAAGGAAAATTTATCTCATCTAAGAAATCTATGAGATCATGATAAATAAAAAAATGGTCCACATGGTACACACTTTTCCAAGTTCTAAATAATGTCTAGCACTTTATTTTGCCATATAAATAACTGCTTTAACTGAGGTGTAAAACCCCAAAATAAGACACCATATTTTACATGAGGGTAGTTTGAAAATCCTCTTTAAGGTCATAGAGAAGGGACCTCTGGTTGTATATCAAAGTTATCCTCAGTTGGTGGGATCCGTTGACGGAAAACACACGAAGTCTAAGCCACACTGTTCGATTACTCTCCATTTAGCATTTGTTTGATTTGAACAAATCAAGTGATTCCCAAAATATGGACAAAGGAAAACTTAAACTTAACTGTGATAATCAAACGTTTAAACAAAGAAAAATTGCCTCAGGAGACTAATAGGGACACTTGATTGGCAAATCTGCACCTTTGTTTGGAGTGGTTTAGAAATGGTGTCAAGGTTTTTAGATTGACCACATGAACACAAATATCACCAAGTACCCTTTTGAGGTCACTACTCCAGAAATCATTCATAAGATCCATGTATGGTGATAAATATGGATGTGGCAGTCCCCTGAGTAGGGTATTGGACTACTGACTGGAGGACCTGGGTTTGATTCCCAGGCATGCCTCAGGCACCATCAGATTCACCCAAAGCTGTATTTGCTTCCAAAAACGCACCCACTTAAGTGTTAAATATTCCTTTCGATGTAAAAACTTTGCTTCAGGCTGAGTCTGTCAAATTTCTTGGCATTAATTAAAATTGTTGCCTTCATTTGGATTCTCATATAGATATTCTTCTGAAGAGAAGTAACTCATTGTGTTTTTATTCAAACTATTTGTTTCACTATTTCAGATAATGTTCTCTTCTCAATCTATTAAGGTCTTCATGACTCTCATATTGTACCCACAAAATCATTCTGGGGTTCTTTCCCTCAAGCTGTTTCTGGGTTTAAACCACTAAAGAAAATTTTACACATGATATCCAATGTCAGATATTCTTCCCCTTTTCAGGAAGTTCCATTTGTTTTTACAGCAACTTGTCAGTATAAAAGAATACAACTCTATTTTCTACTAATACTACTGATGCACATAAGTATTGCACACATATGATTCTTAACTAGCATATTTCTTATGTACATCACCTACCAAAACGACATTCAGATTGATCACTGTGTTTATGGCTTCTGTGCTGTTCTCATTTTGTGCAACAAACTGCCAGCTGAATGTAAAACCTTGACATGCCTAACATTCTCCAAGTGTCAGCTGAAATGCCTTGTGCTGAAAAGAATATATGTTACCAGAAAACCTATTCTATAGCACCAGAAAATACCTTTCTTTTTGCTAATGTTGCTCATTGTATCTGGTCCTCAGACAAATACATTATTATTGTTATTACATCAATGAGTAGCTATGGTAGGATGTTGCTAGCAGGAATGCAGATAGTTAAAGGGTGCAAACCCTATCTAAGGAAAGATTTCAATAAAGTACACAAGGCATAACTAAGGAATCTTTTGAGAAAACTGGGGGTTCAAGGGAAGTGGCATTAGAAAGTGAATGATTCAATGGTATTGCTTTAGCCTGCACCAATTAATTACAGATTCTTATGCCAGGACACCCCTAGGTACTTTCTTTCATGTGGTTAAAGTGCATGATCGGACTAATGTACGAGTGGAGGTGGCATAATTGCGCTCTATGTGTGCTTGTACGGTTTGTGACATAACACCCTTTGCCACATACCTTTGTGGCAGATCGCTGGGTATTGTGTAGATGTAGACCCCTGCTGTTCACAACACTCTGCTTAAATGTTGGATGTTTCATGCCTGAGAGGTACTTAAAACCAGCATGCATATTGGAGACAAACGAGTAGATGAACATGCTGGTCAGTAGTTCATCCATTACCCATGCTTCCTAAAGTGACTCCACCTGTGTTCATCAATTGTATGAGGGCTATCAAGAAAGTACTGACGTTTCAACCAAGTGTGGCAGTGGGTAGGGTTAGAGCCACCATCTTTGGTGCCTAAAAGTCCCAGAACTCAGTACCCATCCTGCTGTGGTAGTGTGTGAGTAGACTGTAGTTCTACTTTGCTCACTGTGAACTGTTAAAATGTGCACAGCTATAGAAAATCCCACAAGTTGTGATGGACAATCTGTGATTCAGTTTTTACTGGCAAAAATCAGTACAAGCCAGCTAAGTCTATGGAGATGGATTAATGAGTGAAGACTGAGTGAGGCAGTGGTGCATTCTCAGTTTAAGAATGGCCACGGCATCAATGCTCACAATGAAGACTGGAGTGGTTGGTCTAACCAGTGTAGGGTGGTGGATTTCTTCAGAGACAGAATTGAAAATCTTGTGTATCATTATGATAAATGACTCAATTTGAATGGCAACTGTGTAGAAAATAATTTAAGAATGTGCCTTTCAAATGCATTTAATAAAACTCTGTCTTGTCCCTAGGTTCATATTTTACTTAAAAACGTGAGTCACTTTCTGGACAGTTCAGAAAATTTTACTGAAAAATATTCAGCTACCCCGCAAGTTTTACCAAGAATATTCACTGTTGGTTTAGATACGTAGACGATATCTTTGCTGTATGGACAGGCACTGAGAGGCAGTTAGAGAATTTTATGATTAACCTTAATGCCCAATGCAAACAAATCAGTTTCACTTGTGAAAAAGAACTCAATAATAAGTTAAATTTTCTTGATATCCTAGTGTCAAAAAAGGGACGGAGCTTCGATTTTAAAATTTTCCAGAAAATAACCATCACAGACCACATTATCCCCTTCAACTCCCGGCATCACATATCCCACAAACTTTCAACTTTTCATTTTTTACTAAACAGACTGTTAACCATTCCTCTGTCCAATAACAATTTTGCTCATGAACTTAAGATAATTTTAGCAACGTATAATGGCTACAAAGACTTTTTAATAGATAAAATGCTACAAAGAAAATGTTCAGTTCAAGCCAAAGAATTTTTATACAAACCAATTAATGTGGTTGGAAAAGAATACAAATGGTGTAAACTCCCTTTTTATGGTTCAATTTCACGGAGGATAGCCAATCTCTTTCCAAGGGAACAATTTCGAATAGCCTTCTACAATAAGAATAACTTGATATCATTTTTCAGCTCTACGAAAGACAAATTAGTCAAATTGAATAAAAGTGGCATTTATAAGTTAATTTGTAACGACTGTAATGCGATATATATAGGCCAAAAATAGGTCGTTAAAAGCACGCGCGGAAGAGCATAAACGCTGTTTTATGAATTGTGACCTCAAGCAATCGCACTTCACAAAGCATCCGTGGGAAAACAACCATGAGAGTGATTTCAACCCAGAACTCTTACACCAGATGGACAAAGGGATGAGGATGGACAAGTGGGAGGAGCTTGAAATTAGAAAGAATTTAAAAACGAGTCATTTGGTGAACGAATTATTGTTTGAATACCATTCCCCAATCATGGAGGTATCCCTTTCCTTCACCGAAAGGCACAACAACCCCCCCCTCCCCACTGTTAACCCACCAATCACTGACGCCTAACATCCCTATCCTTCTTCTCATTTACGCCGATCACAACCCGATTTTACCCATCTTTTTTACCCCTCTCTCACCCACTCCACTCTCCCTCATAAATGCTATATAAAGGAGCAGCAGTTGGTTTTTAATTTTGTACCTGATGATGATGCCTAAGCGTTGAAACTAGTCGTACAATAATAAAGAACAGTGGATGTATACATTGTGTTTCTTTATTTAATGAACTCTATGTAGTTCTCTTTCGTCAGCATTCCCTGGTTCAATTTATGATTGTCCTGACTTCTCTTTGATTGTTCGAGTGGATCTCCCTTTCATACTTTCTGACAGTGCTTTCACCTTCCTCTATAGAGCAACAATTTCACCTTTCCTCAGTAAAGTTTCCGAATCCTAGCACTGTGTCCTCTACCAAGCTATTTTCGCCACCTCTGTGAATATCCAAATCTTTTACTTCCCCTACCCAACTCTTCAGTTAACATGCTTCCATTACCTGTTTTATCAATTCATCTCGGTAGAAGTCCACGTTTCTAGCCCTCCCTTTTCTGATTAGGGTACTCGTAGTTTTGCTTGAGGCTTTCCATATCAGTTTCTTGACATGTTCCCATTTATCTTCTTATCAACCGGTCTCCCTGTCTTAACTTGAATATTTCTCCACTGCCTCCTGAAACCTCTTTCTTTTCATCCCCATTAATTACTTCTAAATTCCATTCCTTCAACTCTCTTCCAGTCATATCCTATTGGGTGAGACATTACACTCCATAAGTTAAAAATTATAATATGCATTGGCAACCAAGAAATTGTGCAAAACAAATATGCTGTTCCCAAATATGTACATAATCATGATATTATATAGTCCACCTGATTTAACTCTGAATTCCTAAGTCATTTTCCATGTTTACCTAGGTCTCTAGTGGTGTTTATACATGGTGTTCAAAAGAATTTAACCAATTCTCCTGCAGAACTCTATTTCTTTCTACCCAGGTTCCTTCCTTCTTCCTATCTCTTTATTCAATGTTATCGCAACCCCTGATTGGCTCTCGTCTCTGCCGCTGTATATTATTCTATAATTATCACTCCAGTAATCCCCGCTATTCTTTCATCTCACCTCGCATAGACCTAAGATATCTATATTACCTCTTTCCATCTCTCGCTTAATATTCTCTAATTTGCCTGTCCTCAACATTGTCCTAACATTCCATGTTCCTATTCTAGCTAATTCGATCTTTTTTTCTGCATTTTACCTCCTGCTGCTGTCGATTTTCTTTTGCAAAGGTTTCAGGGGACGTCTGCGGAAGCCTCACCTCCACCCCTGCCAGGCATGACACACGGCTGCTTGGGCCTAGTCCTGCAGTTGCCAGGACTCATTTTCTCTCTTGTATCCATCATTTGGTCTTGGGATTGATAATTGAGGGGGTTTCCAGTTGCCTTCCTCAATAGTGTTTTTAACGTGACACCATCACTTAATGGCTGCCCCACTGGGGTCAGATGCCTTTGCAGTCACCTCACTGAGGAACAGACGCTGCGTGGACTATCTTTCGTCTGGCTCCTAACCTTCGACCTATCTGGTACAAGCCCTTCCACCATGTCTAAAGCTTGTAGTCCATAGGGAAGGAAGAGGAAGAATGCCATGGTAGGTATTAATAGGGATTGGAAGGTTGTGTCAGGCATAGAATGGAGGTGGACGATGGAGTACATGCACTTATAATTTTTTTATCATCATGCGTGTTGCTTTGGTAATTAGTTTATTGCTGGATGTGGTTATGAAGCGCAGTAGTAAATATCCAGCAATATAACTACTTGAAGTGCTTTCACCGGGTCCATCCAAACCATCCCACTAATCCCTAGACTATTGCTACTCATAATTACCATCAAGGACAACCCAATGGACAGTAATAACTTTTTAATATTCATTTCCGCAAGCAATTGAAGCAAGGCACTGGGACTCAAGTCTTACCTCCCCACGAGCACCACGTGACCGTCATTGACGCCCCTCTTCAGCATCCCGTTGATGGCCACCTTGGCACAGTGCAGCGTCCCCGTCAGGTTCACGTCCAGCTGGGAGCGCCAATCCGACGGCTTCCCATCTGCATGAGCCGAGATAAAAAGAGAGCGGATTAGTATTATATGTGCACATCGCCTCCCCAACCCTCTAAATTGAGACACCAGGTACACATGTTTTAGTACATCGGTTCTCCCTTCCACAGTCCCAGGGGTTGAGATTTTGACCACTGTCTGGAATTTTCCATGCTACAAATAAATACGCATGGCGTAAATGGAAACTTCCTGGAAAGGGTGAGAAGTTACGCGAGATTATGGTGTAAATGTGGTGCACCCTGGGGAGAGGAGGGGGGACTAACCATGGAGCGATTATTTCGCTCGACAAAGCGTCACATCCAGGCGTGGAATCCGAAATCGACTAGGTTTTCTGCGGAGGTTCTTTCACCCTACAAACACACAATCGTAGGAGACCCAACTGTCGCCCCTCACCTAACAGTTCTCGCAGCGGCGCTCTTCTTTTCGTGTGACAATCATACCTCCATGCAGTACCCGCGCTTGTTTGCTAGTTACATTGGAGTGTATGAAAAGAAAAAACCAGTTTGCCATTTGGACTTTTCCCCCCACAACTTTCCATTGCCATTCCCACACGATTGCGAGGCAGTTCCAAAAGTGCGCATCTGATGACCGCGAGGAATCGTGCCCTCCGTGGATACGACCTTTAAGCGAAAGTTCCAGCATTGCTCGGACCAGCCGACGCTACCAATTCTCGCTAACCCTCGTAGTGGTAGTTTTATGAGAGGCGACCGACAGCTAAGGTCACTTCGCCATTATGGATGGATAGATAGATATATAGATGGATGGAAGTCTTTATTTGGATGAAATTGAGATCTAATGGTCCCTTTTTCCATTTAACCCATTATGAATGGGAGAGGATGAAGGGTGGAGATTAATCCGGCGTCGGCATACCCTTAATAAAGAAATATGCCAAGGGGTCCGCAGTTTAACATCCCATCCGACGGACGCGTACACACTCAAAAAGTGTCCTCCACAAAGCACCCTAAGTAGGGATCGAGATACCAGAGAAAAATATCTTCCGCCTCCGAGATTCGAATCCTCTCAGTGGGTTAGCCACGGCACCATCCCGAACCCCCTAACACTCGTATACAGGAAACAAATATTTATTAGCAACAAAGGATGGCTCATTGTTTTCATAAAAATCAAGATTGCATTTTAAAGTATTTTGATGCCCATTAGGTAAATGAACACATCTTCAATACAAAATGGTGCCATTGGTTGATTATGACCCAAATCCTTCGACATCGAATTTGAAAGTTTCAGAATTTTCTTCGATTAAAAATCATTTTTCCATCATCAATTTTTCTCATTTCATAGAAAAAAAATGAATGTCCTTAGAACATTAGCTGCAAATACGTTTCCTTTACAACTGTACCACCTTTGTTAACGTAACATGATGGTCCATGAGAAAAAGAAGATAACTAGAAATTTTTAACCCAATTGGCGAGAGAGGAAACTGCATTGCGAAATGTACGTACTCCACTCCTCACATTAAGTATTCATCTCTTGTATTTTCTAACACCATTTTGTTCATCTGAAAATAGATCCGCTCTTAAGCCAAAACAAATGCACAAATTGAGTTTAAATCGGCTTCAGACATAGCTAGACACCTTCTTCAAATTATGTACATGTAGTTATTTAATTTTCAGCTTTGCACCCAGGTATTAAATTTAAAAATTAAAACGCTTTACAACCATGTTAAAAGAAAAAATCGAAAATTCTCGGCCTGGAAAATGTTATTCCACTCATTAAAATAAGAAATAACAGAATAGCCTAAACTTCCTACTTTGTTTATATCCGATCGTATCTCGCTCCAGTTTCGGGCGGATTGGAATTGCAGATCGGTGGCTAACGTACTGGCTTCCCACCGAGAGGGCGGCGGCAGATCTTTTTCAGTGGTATCCCGACCTCTACTTGAGGTTCTTTGTGGAGAGCACGTTGAGTGAAAACGCCGTCCGTAGGATCGGACGTTAACCTGCTGACCCCTTTTCGACAAGAGTAGGATAATGTCAACACCGGGTTTCTCTCCACCCTTCACCCTTTCCCATTCATCCATAATTGCCCAAATGACCTCAGCTGTCGGTCGCCTCCCCAACAAAAACAAAACTCGAGTTTCGGAAAAAATTTCATTCAAACGTAATTTTCCATGATTTTTTCTTTCTGTTGCTCGAAATTGATCTCTATGGATACGGGTTGTTTACCCCCGCGAAGTTTACCAGCAATGAATTTGGAGCGATCTTTTGGCTGTCAGAATTTCTCTTGAGAATTTAAGGAGAAATGCAGCCAGAGGAGGAGGAAATCGCAGGGACGGGGAAACGACGGATTCCTATTGCTTTTCATTCAACAAGGACATCTTTATGCCTGGACAATTGACAATCAAAAATGAACAATACTATCCTGTTATACACGCTTTATCTAATTTCAGGAGATAATAGTAGCATGTGTTGTTATAATTAATATATAATTGAGACCAATCACTCTTTTCAGTGAAATACCGAAAATAAACACTTCGAATGATGCAATAACAGTTGAAAATGGCAAAAAATCCCATTTTAGCTCAACTCGGAGATGTTCCAGATATTGGATTGGTACACACCCAAGTGGGTTCATTGACACAGAGCCAACGGTGGGTGGCTGGTGCCCATGAAGCTGGTGCCTTCTCGCCATCGTGAAGGTCTTTCTAAACTAATCTGAGACAGTTTTCCAAGCATACGTAGCTAAAACCTCCTCCTTTGGCCAAGCAGTTAAAAGCTGAAGGGATTAGGCTAAGAGTAATAACATTACAAATTAGGTCTTAAACTCGAGAGGGGTTCCTTTTGCATGAGTTTCTCTTTCGGGCGAAAATGGCCTCAAAAACACACAAAGCAGTGAAATGGCTTCCCTCCAACGGGGATCACTCAACCAACGAAAATCGGAAGAAAAACGAATCCTTGCTAGGGCCGGCCGCGGGTAGGCGACGGCGCTGTTGTTGCGCGCTCATCCAATTAATTACAAGGCGGGGTGCGCCAATGCTTCAACGGATTAAATTACTAGCAGAGGTCATTGCAAATGTTTGCTCACGGAAAAACAACGGTTTTGCGGCTGCAGCGACGAGGTTTTTTTTTCGATCATCCGTGTATTTGAATTGACCCATTAAATTTCAGTTTGATCTCTGGACATAACCACGACTTCTTGCAACTGTGTATTTCCTTAAATGTGCTGTGACGATCCGGACATTGGTTTACCAGTAGGGTTTCCGGGCGGCGATTCCTTCCCGTCTTTCTCAGGAAATGTTTTCTCGCTTTTCGGTTATCGAATCCCGAGAAAATTTGGTCGGGAAATCGGGAATTGTGAAAACATTTAAATATTCTCCAGTAAAAATGTCTCTTTTGCAGCAAAAAATAATCAGGGGTGAAAAGAGGGAACTAGAAGTTATTTTGGACCGTAAAACACACAGGAACACAATGGAGAGAATGATGGGGAGATTTTTAAAGATCATAAATCCGATTAAGACTGTTTCACGAAAGATTGAAGCTCGATCACTTATGGAAAGAAGAGTATTATGAAGTATTGAGAGGTATGTTGAATTAATTACAACCTGTAAGATTAGCAGTTGAAGCCTTAAGCAATAGAGGGGCTACGATAATATTCTTTTAAGTGAAATGATTATAAAATTGCTGTTCAGTAATTTAGAAAAAAAGAATTCTTCAAAGAGCCAAGTTCCTTTTAAGAAAATAAATGTTGAATTGGTTAAACGTATAAATAGAGATCTTGCACCACTCGCAAACTACTTCGTCAACGTTATTTGTTCATGTGAGATGGAAGAGAACGAATTTTTTTGCCTTGTCAAGTAAGAATGAAATTGCACGATTGGAATTCCTCCATAGGAAGACTTTTTTAAGGAACATTTGCAGCAGAAGTCCCAAAAAATAAATAAAGGACGTCCTTACAGAGAGTTCTGACATTAAATCAGAATCTGATCTGAAGTGCAAATTTACTAAAGCAATATCAATTCGACATCAAAGTCTAGCCATATGCACGTTTACCAAATATTTGCCTCTCCAAGGAAGGAAATGAGCGTCTACGTATGACGCAACACTTTCTCTCATTCCAGAATTGATGATACTTTCAGACGCAGTGATAAAAATTCGACCAACGACAACAGAATATTGAAGAAGTTTTCCACGGCAAGTTTATTTGTTACAAAATAAAGATCACGATTATCAAATCGGCCAATTAACGCTCTATGTTTCATTTTAAAAATTACAAATAAAAACTGTTCAAAGTATTTTTTTTAAATTTTCAAAGGGATAATAATATTTACATTTGTTTTCCAGTGATGCTTAAAATAATAAATAAAATATTGAAATGAGATTGGAAATGTTAGTACATTGTGTGAAATATGTAAAAACTCTGAACACTATGAGGTAGTTTGTATTAATTACGTTGTTTATATTTGAAGAAACATAACAAAAATGTTACCATAGTGTCCCCAGATTAGCACTTCGGGCAGAAGAAGTATTAGTAATGAAATTCCGGTCGATGTCAATTTTCGAAATTTTGCCAAGCTTTGCGTTGACCCATTGCATATAGGAGTGTCTAGAAATCTCTGAAAGACTGCGCCGGGGCCACGAACCCGATTGTCCCACCTTCTACGGCTTTTCTGTTCATTATCATTCACTGTTACAGTCAATATTAAAGATGATAAACGAAAATTAAATAAAAAATATTGTTTCGGGAAATTCGAGAATCCTCGGGATATACGATTTCCCGTTCTGGATTCTCAAAGGTTACAAAAGGACGACAATATGGAAACCATATTTACTACACTCGACTCCGATTTAATGCATGCACATTCATTGTGACTGTACCAGTAGAGTAGACGCATTGCTACAGTAACTGGTTCCGAGGTACCTACGAGGTCTGTTCAACAAATGCACGAACTAAGGCCATGAAAACTTTATTTTGCTAAATTTAGTCTGCATCGATTTTGTGCCCTCCAAAGTACTCTCCATTCGTAGCCATGCACTTATTCCACCTTCTTCTTCTTCTCCACTGTCTAGAGCACCCTTGGGAGTCCTCATGGCAGTCCACGGCTTCTTAGTTGTCTCGTCTCGTTTCTTGCTTTATTGTGTCTTCTACATCTGGAATATTCCACACAACTGTGATATGTCCACTCATCACATTTTCACCTTTTGGGAATAGGAAAAAGTCGTAGGGGGGGGGGAGATCTGGCGAAAAAGGAGGATGATCAGGAATGGTGATAGAATTTTTTGCCAGAAACTGGCGAACCATCGATGCTGAATGTGCGGGTGCATTGTCATGGTGAAGGATTTTTCCATCGCTTTGAGTCAAATTTGGCCGCACACGACGCATGCGATCTCTCAGACGCTCGAGAACTGTAAGGTAGAACCCAGGATTTACTATTTGTCCTTTGGGAAGAAATTCATGATGAACAACACCCTGAACAGTAAAAAAAAACCAGGAGCATGACTTTAATATTCGATCGACTTTTTCTTGATTTTTTGGTTTGATTTAATCCACTTGAAAACGAATGTTTTCTTCAGAGCATCATCACCGTAAACAGCTTTCAACATTTCAGTATTTTCTTGATGACTTTTATCGCAATTCACCAAAAATCTTAATTTGGATTCGTTACTCCGTTATTTTGCCATTTTCCATTTTCGACAAACAGTAAAAACAAGGACAACAGAAACTAACATAACCGGCAGCATATGTACAGCTCGACGATCCGCCAACCACAGACGGCTCATTGGATCTCTGGCAACTAACGCCGCTAGTGGGCGGGGCTATATTCCGCGTCAAGGCCGCCAGATTGCACCCGTTCGCGTGTTTATTGGGCAGACCTCGCATGCAACGGATTTAGTCCTGTGTTTTCAAAACGATACTTAGGATTAAAACTCTGGTTACTCGTGACGATGTGCCGAAAAGAGACTTATTTCGGCTCACAGCTACTGATACCCGAAACACCGATTCAGAAGATGATTGTCCCGGCAGTGACATTGTTTCCCACTTTGTACTCACCGAGGATGGTCCCGCCGACGGCCATCCCGGCGTTGGCGACGCATAGGTCTACTCCACCCAGCGTCGTCTTGGCCCACTCGAAAGCCGCCAACACCTGCTCGTCGCTCGACACGTCCATCACGAAGGGGTGCAGCTCGCCCCTGGCGCCGGACAACTGCTCCCTCAGCGCCTGCGGAGTGCATCGAAAGGGCGGCCGTCGGAGCAAAGGGAGGGCAGGGGCCGCCATCTTCAGCGGAGGAAACACCACGCGCGCCTGAAGGGCGCCCACCGACCCCTTCTGAACACACATTGCCACGACTCCACGGATTACTCTCTCTCCTAAACACGGCTCCCCGCCTGCAGTGGTGTGTTAGTGAGCTAGGGGGTTTTTTATATTATAATTGAGTAATCCAACGGTTAATGTAGATTTTGGATGGAAACAACTATCAAATAAATATTTTGAGACTCCTAAACAAAACGCAATCCCGCAATACACTCCACATCAGGTCCCTCTTCATGTCTGTGTACTTCCTTCCTCGCTTCATCCCCTACCTAAGACAACCCTATCACCTATTCGTGCCCTTTAACGTCTACCATTCTCCCCTATTGCAGTCTTCAGCATCCCACTGCCGATCAATACGCCCTTTATCCATTTATTAATAAAATATTTATAATAAATAATCGTGACACTTGGTTGCATAAAGCCCCGCAGATTTCAGTGTAAATTACATTTCCTCGATAGTTCAAGCGGTTAGGCATTTGGAAAGATCCGGTATTCAAGCCCTGGTCTAGGAAATATTTTTGCACTTGTGATCTGCTAGATTTCGCTTTACCCACCTCTCTTGTTCGTCCTTTATATGAGTTCCTATCTTTTTTCCTTATGTCTATTCCCATGTGAATGTACATCTATAGAAATGGGGAAGGCGGATTTGAGCAGATCACAAATACAAAAATATTTTCCTCGACCGAGACTTAAACACCGGATCACTCCACTCGCGGGCAGATGCTCTAACCACCTGAGCTATCTAGAAAACCTAATTTACACTGAGATGTGCGATCTTATAAAGCGCCCAATTGCTCCGATTATTTGGCCAAGAGATGGCGTTAGGGAGCTATATCACGCACCAAATTAGAAAATAGACGACACACAAGAAGAGAATGGACAGTAGGTATATATGTGTGTGTGTGTGTGTGTGCGTGTGTGCGTGTGTGCGTGTGTGCGTGCGTGCGTGCGTGTGTGTGTGTGTTATATAAAAACCATAAACACAGTAATCAACCCGAAGGTCGGTTTAGTAGGTGATGGTAGAGCTCACCCGTGTACCAAGCCCAACGGCGTGTGAATATTCACACATCAGGGTAGGGGGGCCAGTTCCTTTCCCTGTGCCGGTTATGGTTTCCCAGGAAGATCTGGTACCCGAAAAATAAACAAGCTTGGGTGGAGCTGCAGGTGCCCAAAGTGCCTTCCCCGGGAATCGAACCCGGGATCCTCCGGTCAGCAGTCCAACGCTCTACCCGCTAGACCACCGCAACCCGCATGTTATATATATAGGGTTGATTCTTCTGTGTGTTATATATATATCATATATAGTGTGTTATATATATATATATATATATATATATATATATATATATACAAATATATATATATATATATATATATATATATATATATATATATATATATATATATATATAACACACAGAAGAATCAACCAAAAGGTCGGTTTAGTAGGTGATGGTAGAGCTCACCCGTGTACCAAGCCCAACGGCGTGTGAATATTCACACATCAGGGTAGGGGGGCCAGTTCCTTTCCCTGTGCCGGTTATGGTTTCCCAGGAAGATCTGGTACCCGAAAAATAAACAAGCTTGGGTGGAGCTGCAGGTGCCCAAAGTGCCTTCCCCGGGAATCGAACCCGGGATCCTCCGGTCAGCAGTCCAACGCTCTACCCGCTAGACCACCGCAACCCGCATGTTATATATATAGGGTTGATTCTTCTGTGTGTTATATATATATATCATATATAGTGTGTTATATATATATATATATATATATATATATATATATATATATATATATATATATAACACACAGAAGAATCAACCCGAAGGTCGGTTTAGTAGTTGATGGTAGAGATCACCCATGTACTAAGCCCGACGGCGTGTGAATATTCACCTATCAGAGTAGGGGGGCCAGTTCCTTTCCCTGTGCCGGTTATGGTTTCCCAGGAAGGTCTGGTACCCGAAAAATCAACTAGCTTGGGTGGAGCTGCAGGTGCCAAGAGTGCCTTGCCCGGGAATCGAACCCGGGACCCTCCGGTCAGTAGTCCAACGCTCTACCCACTAGACCACCGCGACCAGCATATATATATATATATCCCTCCCATGGGCTACAAACTGGTCGTGGTGGAAGGGCTTCTGTGTTCCGATGACAACTAGAGCTGTGCTGGCGGGAGTAATAATAATTACTCCTGGAAGGGTCACCCATGCCAGATAGGTCGAAGGTTAGGAGCCAGACGAAAGGTAGTCCACGCAGCGTCTGTTCCTCAGTGAGGCGGCTGCAATGGCGTCTGACCCCAGTGGGGCGGCCATTAACTGAGGGTGTCACGTTAAAAACACTATTGAGAAAGGCAACGGGAAACCACCTTAATTATGATTCCCAAGAATATAATGATGGGACTATAGATAATATGAGTCCTGGCAACTACGAAACTCGGCCCAAGAGGCCGTGTGTCGTGCCCGACAGCGGGAGAGGCAAGGTTTCCGCGGTCGTCAACCTACGAAACCCTTGCAGGGAAGAAATAACAGCAGCACGACATAAGATGCAGAAGAAGATTACGGAATTAGTTAGAAGTGGAACTTGAAATGTCAGGACAATGTTGAGGACAGGCAAATTAGAAAATATTAAGCGAGAGATGGAAAGAGGTAATATAGATGTTTTAGGTCTATGCGAGGTGAGATGGAAGGATAGCGGGGATTACTGGAGTGACAATTATAGAGTTATATACAGCGGCGGGGATGAGAGCCAACGAGGGGTTGCCGTAATTTTAAATAAAGGGGTAGGAAGAAGCGTAGTCAACATAGAACAGGCGACCGATAGAATTTTACTCGTAGAGATTAAAGAAGAGCCGACGAACTTGGTCATTGTTCAGGTAAAAATGCCACCGAGCAACCACAAGGAGGAAGAAGTCGATTGGATGTATGATGAGTTAGAGGATACCATCGCGAGTGTTCCTGCAGGGAAACATTTGATAGTGATGGGGGATTGGAATGCGACGTTAGGCGAAGGAAGAGATGGTGGTGAGGTGGGGGACTATGGGTTAGGCACGAGGAATGAACGTGGGGAGAAAGCAATTGAATTCTGCAGGAGACAGGGGTTAGTCATCACTAACACATGGTTTAGACACCACAAAAGGCGTAGTTATACATGGAAAATGCCAGGTGACTCAGAAAAGTGTCAGTTAGATTATGTTATGAACAGGTTTAGGATTAGTGTGATAAATTCGCACAGTTTCCCAGGAGCGGATGCGGACTCTGACCACAATTTAGTTGTTATGAAATGTAACGTGCGTTTCAAAAATATAAGACAAGGGCGGCGGGTTAGGAAATGGAATTTAGAAGCAGTAAATGGATTAACGAGGAAGGAGTATCAGCAGGCAGTAGAGAAAATGATGGATGACGGTAAAGAACTGAGTACTATCGAAGAAAAATGGGAAGGTATCAAGAAAGGGATATTGGAAGCCGCTAGAGATACTATAGGAACCGTTAAGGGGAAAAGGATAAGGAAACCATGGGTAACGGATGAGATGATTGCAAAGATGGATGAGAGAAGAAGATGGAAAAATGTAAACACAGAGTTAGGCAAAATGAAGTACATAGAGTTAAACAATAAATTGAGAAGGGCCACAAATAAAGCAAAAGAAGAATGTGGAAAACGCAATGCGAGGATATGGAAATTTTACGGAAGAAGGGTGAAATTGGTGCTCTATACAGCAAGGTTAAGTTATTATCGGAAAGTAAGAAGGCAAGATCTGTGCTAACAGTTAAAGGTAAATGGGGTAAGATAATAGTTGAACAAGGAAAAATCCAAGAGAGACGGAAGGAATATATAGAAACACTGTATGGTAAAGAACTTAGGCCGACAAGGTTAGACATAGAAAAGGAATATGACGTAGAAGAAGATAGCTTAGGTCCAGGAATACTCGACGATGAAATAGAAAGGGCATTAAAGAAGATGAAAGCAAATAAGGCTGTGGGGGTGGACAATATTCCTGTAGTAATGTTGAAATGGTTAGGGAAAGGAGGGAAGAAGGCCATATATGGACAGATTCGTAGTATTTATGAGAAAGGAATCTGGCCGGAAGATTTTGTGAGATCGGTGTTAGTTCCTATTCCAAAAAAGGCAAAGGCTTCGTCATGTGAGGATTACAGAACAATAAGTTTGATATCCCACGCAGCTAATGTTATTCTCAAGATCATCAACAAAAGGATAGAGAGTAAGGAAAATGATTACTTAGGGGATGATCAGTTTGGGTTCAGGAAAGGAAGAGGTACGCGTGATGCCATTGCAGTAATGAGATCACTAGTCGAGAGGAATATAGAATACAATCAGGACGTTTTTGCCTGTTTTGTAGATTTCGAAAAAGAGTTTGATAGAGTGTATTGGGAAAAATTAATGCGTATATTGCAGAAAATAGGAAGGGATTGGAGAGACAGGAGACTAATCCGCAACCTGTACATGGCTCAGACTGCTCAGGTGCGAGTGGGGAACGGAGAGTCCGGATGGGCAGTGTTAGGAAGAGGTGTAAGGCAGGGTTGTCCATTGTCACCGGTACTGTTCAACGTATATGTAGAGGAAATGATAAAAGAGGCATGGGAAGAACTGGAGGTAGGAATGAAAGTCGGAGGGGAATTCGTAAAATCGGTTAGGTTTGCTGATGACCAAGCATTAGTTGCTCAGTCAGCCAACGGGGTTGCAAGCATTGTTGAGTGAATTGGAGGTTCAGTGCGATAAATATGGGATGAGAATCAATATTAGTAAAACAAAGGTTATGCGATTTTCCAGAAAGAAAAAAGCTAAGCTAAATATTAAAATAGGCGGGGAAAAAATAGAGCAGGTAGAACAGTTTACATATCTCGGAAGTTTTTTGGACCAATACGGTCAAAGTGGTAGGGACGTAAGAAAAAGAATTGCGCTAGGCAAGGAGGCTTTCTCAAGGAGGAGGGAGTTGATGACGGGGACGTTGAGTAGGGATGTTAAGACAAGACTCGTAGAAACTCTGATATGGAGCGTAGCTATGTACGGCGCGGAAACGTGGTCTCAGAAGCCGGAGGATAGACGTAGATTGGAGGCTTTTGAAATGTGGATCTGGAGAAAAATGGTGAAGGTGAAATGGACCGAAAGGAAAAAAATGAGGAAGTGCACTAGATGGTGGGTGAGGAGAGTAGTTTGTTGAGAGAAATCCTATGGAGGCAGGAAAAATGGATGAAAGGAGGAAGGAAGTACACCGAGATGAAGCGGGACCTGATATAAATTAGTTTGCTAGGTGGGGAGTCACAAAATGTTTACTAGATAGTTGTGCCCATCCAAAAACCTACCTTAACCGTTAGATTGCCTAATATATATATATATATATATATATATATATATATATATATATATATATATATATATATATCTCGCCACTGTCGTCCTGACCAAAAATGCATTCTCTTTCCAAAACTGTTTTTATCTCCAAACGAAAGGCACAGCGATGGGAACGAGGATGGCGCCATTGTACGCCAATCTCTTCATGGGCCACCTTGAAGAGAATTTCCTTTCACAGCAAACCTTCCAACCTCTTTTCTGGGTCCGCTACATTGACGACATTTTTATGCTCTGGACACACGGATCTGATTCTCTTGACAATTTCTTATCGGCCTTAAATTCTTCTTTCACTGTTAAATTCACTTCTTCCATTTCAGACTCCACCATTACCTTTCTTGACACAGACATCTCAATTCACAATAACAAATTTACCACTTCAGTACACATCAAAGCCACTAATCATCAACAATATTTACACTATACTAGTAGTCATCCTTTTCATACCAAACGCTCAATTCCCAACTCTCTCTCTATCCGCGGACATCGGATTTGCAACTCCACAGCTACCCTCAACAAATACCTCCACAATCTACACCATGCACTCCACAAACGCGGTTACCCAGAAAAGCTCCTACAGGATTAAATCTACCGCTCCACCCGACCACACACACCACAGAATAACAACCCCACATCTGACGCTGGACTTAACCATTGCACAACCTATTTCCCCGGATCCCACAGACTGAAAACCATTCTCAAAGAACTTTATCCTATATTACATGACAATGACGCGACCACATCCTTACTGCCCCAATGCCCCTCTGTCGCTTACAGACGACCAGCCAATCTCAGAAACCTTCTGAGATCCACCAACCATTTGACACCCCGCCCTGACAATTTTCCACATATTTCCTCTACCTGCAATCGCCCCCGATGTAAAACATGTCTGCTAATCAGATCTGCTCCCCTCTCCCCACATCCCCTCATTGTCCATTCACCCCGTTCCCACGCTAATTGCCTCTCAAAAAATATTATCTATCTTTTGTCGTGCAAACAATGCACCTCATTCTACATAGGCGAATGCATTACCCCCTTATCCATCCGAATGAACAATCACCGCTACTCATGTAATTCTGCTTTACTCTCTTCTCTTCCTATCCCTTTACACGCAAGTTCACACAACCTATCATTTGACGAATGCTTTTCCCTAACAGTTATAGAATCCCAACCCGACTCAGCCACCAACATTGAGGTGAGAACTCGCGAATCCGCATACATCCTATATTTCCGATCCTTTAAAATTCCCACCCTTAACCGCCATCTTTAATTTCCTTCCCAACAGTCCCTAAACCTTCCGCCCCCCCTCCCCTCCCCAGGCACTCTTCCCTCGAAACCTCTCAGTCTGACCTGAAGAAGGCCTCGGAGTAGGCCGAAAGCTTAAATCATCTCAAGTGTGAGTGTCCTTTTACGTGTTATCTGTTTTATTTTGTGTTCTATTGTGCCGTCCAAAAGTTATATTGCTCTCGTGAGTACTTCCGCATCATCTATATATATATATTTATATATATAAAATTCACTAAATAGTCATAGCAAATACAGAAACTAAAACATATAAAAGAGGGACTCACTAGTTCTCGAATTTTCGTTGGTGCAACCACCTTTCACAAGAGGAATTCAAGAGAGAAGAGGATTCATTTAGTGAATTTTATTGTGCACGTTCGTGGGTTTTCCAAGAAAAAGATTATATATATATATATATATATATATATATATATATATATATACTGTCTGACCTGAAGAAGGCCTCGGAGTAGGCCAAAAGCTTAAATCATCTCAAGTGTGAGTGTCCTTTTACGTGTTATTTGTTTTATTCTGTGTTCTATTGTGCCGTCCAACAGTTATATATATCAATATATTATATATATATATATATATATATATATATATATATATATATATGTATATATATCAATATATAATATATATATATATAATTATATATATATATATAATTTTATATATATATATATATATATAATCAAACACGAAATACCGCCATACGGCGAACAAATATTCATTCACATTGAAAAAGAGAAAAGGAAATGGGATAGGAACACACAAAGGACGAACACAAGAGAGGTGAGGAAGGCGGATGTGAGCAGATTACAAAGTTAAAAATATTTTCCTTGACCAGGACTTGAACACCGGATCTCTCCACTTGCCGGGCGGATGCTCTAACCACCTGAGCTGTCGAGAAAATGTACTTCACCCTGAAATCTGCGATCTTATAAAGCGCCAAAGTGCTCGCATTCATTGCCCCAGAAGATGGCGTTAAGGAGATGTTACACCTACCAAAGGATTTCATTATCACATAGAAATAGATACAAGAAGAGGGGATAGGAAAACACATAAGAGACGAACACAGAACATGTGGGGAAGGCGGATTTGAGCAGATCACAAATGTAAAAATATTTCCTTAACCGGGACTTGAACACCGGACCTTCCACTTGCCGGACGAATGCGCTACCAATTATGTATAATGTGCGATGAATTCGCAGTTTCCCAGGAGCGGATGTGGACCCAGACCACAAATTAGTTGTTATGGAATGTAACGTCCGTTTCCAAGAGATAACACAAGGGCGGCGGGTTAGGAAATGGAATTTAGAAGCATTAAATGGATTAACGAGAAAGGAGTACCAGCAGGCTGTGAAGAAAATGATGGATGACGGTAAAGAGCTGAGTACTATCGAAGAAAAATGGGAAGGTATCAAGCAAGGGATATGCGAAGCCGCAAAAGACATATTGGAACCGTTAACGGGAAAAGGATAAGGAAACAATAGGTAACGGATGAGATGATTGCAAAGATGGAAAAATGTAAACACAGAGTTAGGCAAAATGAAGTACATAGAGTTAAACAATAAATTCAGAAGGACCACAAATAAAGCAAATGAAGAATGGTGGAAAACGCAATGCGAGGATATGGAAAGTTTACAGAAGAAGGGTGAAATTGGTTCTCTATAGAGCACGGCTAATTATTACCGAGAAGTAAGAAGGCAAGATCTGTGCTACCAGTTAAAGATAAGTGGGTTAAGATAGTAGCTGAACCAGGAAAAATCCAAAAGAGATGGAAGGAAAATATAGAAACACTGTAGGGTAAAGAACTTAGGCCGATATGGTTAGACATAGAAAAGGAACATGACGTAGAAGAAGAAAGCTTAGGTCCAGGAATACTCGACGATGAAATAGAAAGGGCATTCAAGGAGATGAAACCAAATAAGGCCGTGGGGGTGGACAACATTCCTGAAGAACTGTTGAAATGTTTAGGAAAATGTGGGAAGGAGGCCCTATTTGGACTGATTCGTAGTATCTATGAGGAAGGAATCTGGCCGGAAGATTTTGGGAGATCAGTGTGTGTTCCTATTCCGAAAAAGGTAAAGGCTACATTATGTGAGGATTACAGAACAATAAGCTTAATATCCCACGCAGCTAAAGTGGTTCTCAGGATCATCAAAAAAGGATAGAGAGAAAGGCAAATAATTACTTAGGGAATGATCAGTTTTGATTTAGAAAGGGGAGAGGTACGCGCGATGCCATCGCAGTAATGAGATCACTAAACGAGAGGAATATAGAATACAATCAGGACGTATTTGCCTGTTTCGTAGATTTCGAAAAAGCGTTTGATAGAGTGAATTGGGAAAAATTAATGCGTGTATTGCAGAAAATAGGAAAGGATTGGAAGGACAGGAGACTGATCCGCAACATGTACATGTCTCAGATTGCTCAGGTGCGAGTGGGGAACGGATAGACCGGATGGGCAGTGTTAAGAAGAGATGTAAGGTAGGGTTGTCCATTGTCACCGGTCCTGTTCAACGTATAGGTGGAGGAAATGATTAAAGAAGCATGGGATAACTGGAGGTAGGAATGAAATTCGGAGGGGAATTCATAAAATCGGTCAGGTTTGTTGATGACCAAGCATTAGTTGCTCAGTCAGCCAAGGGGTTGCAAGCATTGTTGAGTGAATTGGAGGTTCAGTGCGATAAATATGGGATGAGAATCAATATTAACTAAACAAAGGTTATGATATTTTCCAGAAAGAAAAAGGCTAAGCTCAACATTAAAATAGGCGGGGAAAATAATAAAGCAGGTAGAGCAGTTTACATACCTCGGAAGTGTTTTGGACCAATACGGTCAAAGCAGGGGGGCGTAAGGAGAAGAATTGCGCTAGGCAAGGAGGCTTTCTCAAAGAGGAGGGAGTTGATGACGGGTCGTTGAGTAGGGAGGTTAAGACAAGTCTCGTAAAAACTCTGATATGGAGCGTAGCTATGTACGGCGCGGAAACGTGGTCTCTGAAGCAGGAGGATAGACGTAGATTGGAGGCTTTTGAAATGTGGGTCTAGAGAAGAATGGAGAAGGTGAAATGGACCGAAAGGAAAACAAATGAGGAAGTACTGGAGATGGTTGTTGAGGAGAGGGGTTTGTTGAGAGAAATCCTATGGAGGCAGGAAAAATGGATAAAAGGCGATTTGAGCGGTAGTGGAATGTTGAAGAAGGTAATAGAGGGGAGAATGTTGGGCAAGCTAGGAAAGGGCAGGAACAGAATAGGGATGTTGGATGGGATGAAGGGAGGAAGAAAGTACGCGGAGATGAAGAGGGACCTGATGTAGATTAGGTTGCTGGATTGGGTTTTGTTTTGAGTTACAAAATGTTTATTTGACAGTTGTGTCCATCCAAAAACCTACCTTAACCGGTAGATTACCTAATATTAATATATTATATAATATATACACACATTCAAACACGATAATCCGCTATACGGCGAACAAATGATAACCTGAAAGATGATGATTTTTGAACCCCGAAGAATTGAATAATAACTGTTTGTGAGAACTTAAGTAAGAGACGGTAATTACCTTTTGATTAGGCATTATTTCTTTTGAAGTCACTGCACAAGTATCACACGAGGTTTGCATAAAAAATAACGGCAATAATTTTCTCCTGACGAGTCCGTGAAGTGTAGTATCCAGACCGTCTTCGGTTAAGTGTGTGCATGATCGCATGTATCGTTTAATGGAAATGATACGATATTGACAGTGGACACACCATCGTAGCACTGAAAACTTGGCGATACGAAAGATCTGCCCTAGCTTAACCCCCTCTCTAAGGTCTTTGGACGGACGACCAAAACAGCAGAGTCGTGTGTCTGCTTGCGAAGACCTTCTGTAACGGTATGACGACGATTCCCCAACCCCCATACAATCCCTACTTGGCACCAGCAGATAATTATTCCTATTCCAAATAGTGAAATACTCCATCAAAGGACATGGGACCCCGAGTTCCGTCAAGGAAGTTTGCACGCGTACCCTAGAGGACCTTTCCGAATCTGCCTACCAGGAAGGAGCCTTCGGGGCGTGGAAAAGCCGCTCTACCCAAAGCGTGTCGACGCTCTCAAGGAATGCACTTCGAAGACTTTAGAGAGGCATTGTATTGGCAATATCGGAAATGAATCTATTTATCCGAAACTTTTCCCTGTACACTTTATACCAACCATGCATATCATGCATTTATCCGGAACCGTATTACGTAGGCGTGCATTGTGAGCGTCATTCTCATTAAGCGGCGACATAGACGACAGGGAGGGCTGCCCGCGGCGAGGACTCTCCTGGCTAGGGAGAAGTTTTTCTGTCTCGCTCTCTCAATCCTTTCACATTCAAGATGGACGCCGGGCGCAGCATTTTTGCGGTCTCGGTCGAGTCGCCCCACCGAGGCCGCCGGGCAACCGCAAAAGCCCTCGGACGGAAATTCGAGACAAGGGGGTGACGAGGTGGAAGGGGGGAGGGGGTTGACTGTCGCGGCTATTCCCTCGCCATTGCCCCCCCCCCCCCGGGAGTGTCGATCCGGGTGCGGGAAGGGCCTAGCGTGGGGCCTAACATCATGCGGGCACTTCCCTAGACCAGGCTTGACAAAAATCTCTCCCGTCGACGCCAAGAGATGGATGGGAATGCATTGGGGTCGCGTTTGGAGCAATAGCGGGAAACTTGAGGGAAATGCTAAATCGGCCGGAGGAATCAAGATATTGAAGAGTGAAGATGAATCGAATGAAAACGAAGTTCACGGCGGCTGCAAGGAAGATGCAACGGCGAGGAGAGAAGAGGCGCAGCATGCGAGGGGGGTTGACATGAGATTGGTGAAGGATTAAAAGTGAATAATGAAGGGAGTGGCGGATCCCCGCTGGCGTGGCCTGATGGCACGTGACCACCAGGGAAAAGATATGGGAGAGAGAACAGTAGAGTTTTGAGATGTGGATTTAGATAATAACGCTTAAGAATCGAATGGCCCATTACATCAAAAACAGGAAAGAAAAATGAATTGGAAGAGTAATTTTCGAAGAAACATCTAATTTGAGAAGTGTGCTTAGAATGTGGAGCTGAAGGAATTTTTAAACATGAAGAGTGTAAGGAAGAGACCTGGATGGAGGCAGCCGGAACAATTTCTCGTGAACAACGTTTCGATCGACGATTTCCACGACCTTTCTCAATTGCGCCCTCGAGGAAACTTTGGAAGAGGAGGAGATGGGAATGAAAGTCGGCGGGGAATTCATAAGGTCGGTTTTGTTCGCTGATGATCACTCTTTAATTTGCTAGTTAGCCAAGGGTTTGAAAGCATTGCACAACGCATTTAAATGCCACTGCAATAGGTATGAGGTGAGAAGAAATTCAAATAAAACAAAGGTTATGCGGCTTTCCAGAAAGAGAAAGGCCAAGTGGTATCTCAAAAATAAAGATAATAAACTACAACCAGTGAAACAATTTACGTATCTCGGAAGTGTTTTGGACCAACACGGTAAAAGTAGTAGGGATGTAAGGAGAAGAATTGCGCTGGGTAAAGAGGCTTTCTCAAGAAGGAGGGAGTAGATGACGGGGACGCTGCGTGAGAATATTAAGAAAAGACTCATCAAAACTTAGATGCGGAGCGTAGCTATATACGGCGCGGAAACGTGGTCTCTGAAGCAGGATGATAGACGTAGACTGGAAGCTTTTGAAATGTGGGCGTGGAGGAGAATGGAGAATGTGAAATGGACCGAAAGAAGGAAAACAATTGAAGAATTATTGATAGGAATTGAGCTCTTACGGCTAGTCGTATAGAATAAATGAAAACCTCCAACAGCCGTTAACTGTTTACGGCTATTGGAGGTTTTCATTTATTCCAATTGAAGAAGTACTAGTGATGGTGGGCGAGGAGAGGGGTTTGTTGATCGAAATCCTAAGGAGGCAGGAAGAATAGATGAAGGGCGTATGGAATGGCAGTGGGATGTTGAAGAAGGTAATAGAGGGGAGAATAATAGGCAGGCGAGGAAAGGGCAGGAACAGGATAGGGATGTTGGACGGGATGAAGGGAGGAAATAAGTACACAGAGATGAAGAGGGATCTGATGTAGAGTGGGTTGCTGGATTGTGTCTAGTTATGCGAGGCGTCAACATGCAGCAAGAAACAGTCTGTTTCCACCCAAAAGCTACCTGAAATTGCAGATTACCTATGTAAACACTGTATTTTATCTTACTGAAATACAACTGATTTTGGGGCTTCAAATATAAATTGTTTATAAGGGCTATGAAAAAATAGTTTATTTACTTCAACCACAATTACATTGCCGCAAGTATGGAACAAAGATATAAATTTAGAAAATTTTACCGAAACAATGGCGTGTTTTGCGAATGGGCTCACCGATGCTAAACACGGCGACAACTGACAGTTTGGGAGGAAAGCAGTAATTACTTGGAAAAATACTGAATATTATTGAACTAAAATGGTCCAAATGTCAATCTTGAAAATATAGCCTATAAGTTATTTACACATACAAAAATATATAAGTTGGTTCCTAGGGAACTAAGAATGATGAACAAATGGCCATCGCCCTAAGTTGAGCAAGGCATGAACAAGTGCCGAAAGTGTTCGAGTCAAGATGTTTTTGGCATTGTCGTCCGAGTTGTTCTCTCGTTGAAGAGGGGAGGAAGGAATCGGAAGTGCGCAGCTGTATACTCCGGGAGGGCGTACAGGTACTCGCACAAGTATTTCTTCCCCAAGGCAAAAACAATCCTAGAAACCATTCAGTAAAATCTTAGCTAAAAAACTCAATATAATCCATATTCTAATGAGACACAAGCATCGTCCACAAGAGATCGAGTGAGACATCCCCATTAAACGACTAACGGGAAACCCGACGCATATGGAGCGCAGCTGTTCCTGCTCCCCAAACTTATTGTCAAGATGCATTGGTGAATATGTTTGAATATCTGGAGTAATTGAACTTGATGCGATTGAACTGGGATCCAGAGCCATTGTCATTCTCCAGCTTCCGCAATATGCTAGCTATGAGCGGCCAGCTGTAGAGAGATTTCCACAATCCAACATTAGAAGATACATAATAATACGAAAAAAAAAGCACATCGGGGAGAATTGCAGCAGGCGTGAGCTACCAATTAGAGAAAGGGTTTTATATCGTGCCAAGCAACCAAATCACACCTCACGTGCAAGCTACAGGCCACACAACGTTGCTGAGCTCCGAGCCAAGCCAGGGGAATCGTTTCCAATGAGTTCCGCGGGGGTGGAGCGGGGCTCCATGATCCCTTTTTTGTCGTCATTTTTTCAAGCGTGCTCATTCGACCTCGGCTGTCTCCGATGAAGTCGGCCGGGGGGCGGGCGGACGGAGGCGGTTGGAAGGGAACTAAACACCACGCAACCGCAACACGACACGGTCGCGCCGCGCGTTTCGGCGACAGACGTTTCGACACCGCCCTCACCTGTCAATGAAGTATCCCTCCTGCTCTCTGGCCACCGCCGAACAATTCCGAACGACTTCTTTATGAAAATTCAATTATTTACATGTCTTCATTATCAGACGCTAATCTACAGATCAAATGTGGGTTTTGAAGGACCCATGTGGACAATGCACTGCTATTTGGCAAAAATAATTAGATAAAGTCCAGAGAAAACCCGCCAGATTCGTTAAAAATTGTTATAATAGGAACACAAAGGCAACAGGTCTCTTAGGGGATTTAGACTGGGACCCCCTTAAAGTACGAAGAGAACAAGCGAAAATTGTTAGACTTTTAGAAAGGTTCAGGACAATCGAGTTTAACGATGACACTAGAGGAATTATAATGGTCCCACATTACTTACGTAGATAAGACCCCAAAGATAAAACAAGGGAGATAGATTCCAGTACAGATAGATTCAAATACTCATTATTTCCCAGAAAAATTAGAAATCTTAATGGTAAGAAACCGAAGTCATTTTAGAAACATTAAAAGCATTTAATGTACAAGTCGGAAACAAATTAAACTTTGCAAAGACATCAGGTATATTTGCAGGTGCATGTGTATGTTTGTTGGTAGTTAGAGTGGTTGAATGTGTGTGGGGCGTAGAGGCTCTTGTATGAATGCATGCCATGTTTTGTTCGTGGACTGTATAAATTTGTGGCTTTTCCATGCGGTGTTTTTTTCTTATTACGGGTGGTGACCTAGCAACCACCGCCACACGCCCTTGCGGCGGCTCGCGGAGTATTAAGTAGATGTACATGCATACTTCTCTAGGCGCCGCCTAACGCGAATGACTCAAAACATGCTTCCAGCAACCCGCACATTAAAACATCTATCATTCAACCCAATGTTCTCCCTTCTATTCACCAATGTCCCAAGGAGTCTTCTCTCTACCCGCCTCATTTACGCTCTCGATGTCCACGCCCCCTTTACCATTTCACCCCTTCCTCCATTATCACATACATCACAGTCGTATTACTACTTCACGACGCCTCACCTCTCAATGTAATCTCCTCACCATCCACTCTTCCTCCCTTCTTGCAATGCAGCCAGATATGCTTCTCTCTCTTGTCGTATCACCAGAACACGCCTGCGTTTGCTTCCTTTCCGTCCACGCTGTCCACCTTTCTCTCCCAAAGAGGGAGCCTCTGCTTCGACCACCAATTATCCGAGACGAACGGCCTAACTAAAGAGAGTCATACGAGGGCATTAATTGCTTCAGGTGGAGCACAAGGTAAAAGACGAAGATGGTCAAGGCAGTAGGGGTCAAAGAAGAAGCACAGGGATCAACAATGTATATTTTTTCAAGATAAAGGAGCTGATGGCAAGGCTTTATCTTGCGATGCTAATAAAATAAACGATTATTGCACATAATAAAAATCCATAAACACACCAATCAACCCGAAGGTCGGGTTGGTAGGTGTGGAAAGATTCCACCCAATACTAAGCCATACGGCGTGGGAAATCATCAGAGCAAGGGGCAAACCCCTCTACCCCAGTTTAGGTGGCAGGAAGGGTGGTCATGGACGAATTTGTGCGAGGGATGAATTCGGTCGGAAGACTCCGCCAGATCAGTACCGACGAATTTTGCTGTGTCTAATCCAGGCGTTGGTGATGACTAACCCCCGTCTCCTGCAGAACTCAATTGCTTTCTCATAAAATGTTTCCCTGCAGGAACACACGCGATTATATCCTCTAACTCATCGTACATCCTATCGACTTCTTCCCCCTTATGGTTACTAGGTGGCATGTATACCTGAACAATGACCAAGTTCGTCGGTTCTGCTTTAATCTCTATTAATAATATAATATCTATTTATTGGTCTATGTTGATTACGCCTCTTCCTACCTCTTTATTCAATATCATGGCTACCCCTCGCTATATTGCCTCTCTCAACTTTTCGCTTTATATTTTCTAATTTTTCTGCCCTCAACATCGTGCTGATATTTCAAGCCCCTTACTAACTAATTCGCTCATTTTCTGTGGCCCTGCTTTCGTTTTGCAAAGGTTTTGTGAGGTGGCGACTGCGGAAACCTTGCCTCTTCCGCTGCCGGGTAAGACGATCGATTTAGGAGAGTCCTGTAGTTGCCAGGACTCATATCTCCCTACTGTCCCATCATATAAAACTTCGGAATGATAATTGAGGTGGTTTTCCGTTGCCTTCCTCAATAGTATATTAACTTGACATTTCCACTAAATGGCCGCCCAACTGGGGTCAGACGCTGTGCGAACTACCTTTCGTCTGGTTCTTAACATTCGACCTATCTGGTGACAAAGTTTTGTTGGGCGAGATACCAAATGCCAGAATTCAGCCGCTGAGTTGGGGTGCGCTGTCTCGTGATCGGAGGCATTGAGTCGCGGGGCGATCTCGTGGGGCACAACACCTCGATTGTGACGATGAGGGATTAGGGTCCCAGGCGATGGCAGCCGCTGTCGAAGCCCCACTAGTGGCGCCATGATTGGCCGGTGGAGATACCGATAGCGCGCGTTTTGGGGCGAATCGACAACGCAGAATGGTACGAATTCAGTCATTGATTTTTTTCATTCACGCCTTTGAGTGAAATTGAAGCCTCCATTTCTTCCACTCATACTCCATACATTGCTGATTGTACCGTAAAACTCGGCTTCCCAACAATTATCGCCCGAGTGCAAATCGGCGGCCAAATTCATTACTCCTGCTTCATGTTGGTGAGTTATACTTGTGATTCAAACCGGAAACTGGAAAAACTCAATTAATATTTCACAGAAGATGGGAGCAGATAGGTCGGATATGACCTCATTCAGTACCTGGATGTTATTCGCCATACACGCACCAACTTCGGAAGACTTAAATTAAAGCAAAACTTAATCATTGATAGTGTATTGATATTCCATAGTGCATTGTCCCTACCTATCAACACAGTGTCTGGCAGGGTACCCTGTAGATAGATCGAGAGATTTGCAGATGTTCAAGGGATAGTTGGCCAGTCTGCCAAGGGGGTTACGGAATGATTTCAGAATCAGTGAGAAATGCATGGGATTAATGTTTAAAAAACGAAGGTAATGAGATTCTCGCGAAATAGGAAGACTAATATAAACATTTAAGTTTGAAGACAGAAATTAGAAACAGGTAGAGGAGTTCACTTATTTAGAAAGTGTTTCGAATGATTGTTGGCTGAGTGGCATAGGCGTAAAACTCAGAATTGCATTTCGTAAGGAAGCGCCCACAAATAGTCGGGAGTTGACGAAAGGCGCCTCGAGGAAAGACGCGAAGAAAAGACAAGCGAAAACTTTATTATGGAACGTAATTTTGTATGGCTCGGAAACTTGGCTTTTGAGGCAAGGTGATAAGCGTACGTTGGACGATTTCGAAATGTGTATGGAGAGAATGGAGAAAACAAAATTGCCGGAAAGGAACCATATGATAAAGTTCTGGGAGTGTTAGGGGAAGAAAGACGAAGTTGTTGGGAGAAACTCGAAGAAGTTGGGACTAATGGAAGCAGGATGTGGTGATGGGGAATGGAATACTGGAAGTGGTGACATATCGGGAAGAATGCTGGGAAATCGATGCAGAGAAGAAGAGGTATTCCGGATGAAATTAAGGCAGCAGGAGGTATGCAGGGCTAAATAATCAGTCATTGTACGAGGCACTATCGAAAAGTAACGGCCGCACGTTTTCTTATTATTTAAGAATTGGCGGGTCAGAACAAAGTTTCAGCGCCATCTTTTGCTCGTTTTCGAAAGCCACTGAAGTTAAACTTGTTTTGATGCAGAAGTCGTTCGCCTGTCGATTAATGCAGAGATGACGATGTCCGCGAAAATTCATGCTCCCGCCAATTGTTAAGTGCGTGCTGTGATTCGATTATTGAGCAAAAGGCAGCCCGAATTCATCTTTGGGAGTTGTGCCTAGTGTATGTTTATTATCTACAGTAATGAGTGAAGGAGAGGCTGGACACTGGTGTTGAGACTTCAAAAATGGCCGCGTAAATATGTGATACTGATGAAGGGCGGAGTGTCCGAGGCCCAGTTCATCCGATGAAATCGTTGTTCAACAGGAGGACACCAAGAAGTGTGATCTGATCGGCGATTAGTGCTCTCTGACTGACAAGTATCCTATTATTATCATCCACCACTACTCATGTCCACGATTGCTAAGGAAAAGCTCGGATATCACAAATTGTGTGCGATTGGGTGGATATCGCAAATGCTCACCGACTAAAGCAAAGAGAAAATGAGGAATGTTGATTTGACAGAGAAGCGCGTTGAAAGAGCGGTAATCCCAATCTTGCACCTAACGACTGTTCCCTCTTCTTGCACTCATGCAACAGAAACTCGGTGGCAACGGTTTGAAGAGGACGAGGAACCCAAAACCACCGTTATCAACTGGTTCGATTCCTAAGCGGCTAAAAACATCAACTAAAACCTTTTCTACGAATGTCTACATTTTTTATGGCCCAACTGTTCTTAATTTTCAATATGCCTTGAAAAATGTGGTTTTGGGTTTTTTTGAACATTTTGTGCAAGAAAATTTAGGATATAGGAGTGAAGGAGCCGATAGATGGTCAACCAAAGCGCTACTGTAACCCGGTAGATAAGCCCAAACGTAAAACTAGGGCAAGAGTGATTTATTCCCAAATACCCCGAAATCGAAATTTCCCTGATATTTATAAATTTGGTTGAAATAATGGATATTTGGTCATTGTGTGAACACTAAATAATGACGAGGAAGATAAATGTTACCATGAGATTTATCAATAATTGACATTATAGGAATAGGCACAATTGTTACGAAAATTTGAGGTCTGTAAATTTAATTCATTCAACTAAACATCTATATGATACCAGCGACATTTTCTGCGACTATATATTTGGCGAACGAAACAAGATTGATTTTAACTATTGAAATGTCACTGGCTAACTGACAAAGTATTTCGCAAGTCCTCGATCGCAAAACTGAAAGCTCTCTCTCTCTCCCATTCTTCATTTGGAGGCGAGCCAGTTTTGTTTGTAATCACAAGTGTCAAAAACGTATCAGGTTAACCACGGCATTCATATCGGCGTCACTACATGAAAATGAAAGATCTGATCGTCTGGCTTTCTTTCAATAGCCGCCCAATCAAGGTCTTCCAGTGCGAGAAATTTCACGGCAAATAAGTCATTCGCGAAGACGAGAACTGGGTTCATATAGCCCTCGGATTGCTTGCCAATTGCTTTTAAGCGTTTAAACCTCAGAGGTGCCCCCTTTCACAGTGTATTCTAGAAGCTAATTTATGGAGTAATATATAGTTTTGACGAATTTCCATACTTACATAAAATATCACGACGTAACCACAACATACGGTGCCAACAGCGCCACATTCCACGGAAATGACGAGAACGTTTAAACGCGCAACATTTCCCAAGGGCGGATTCCAGAGAATGGCGGAAGAAATGCCACGGAACCGACGCGACCAATGAAGCGAATAATCCTTCGGCGGGAAAAACCATTCGTAAATAATATCCGTTTCGTGAAATAACTCGCATTCGCTCACACTAGAGCGTGTGTGGCGGTGTGCAGAGTGACTGCGGCGATGTTTTTCTACGCGACTTTGCTGACGCCCCTCTTTTTAGCGTTGGACTCACAAGATGCACGGAGCACGTTAATCGTGGACGACAAGGGGTCACGGAAATGCGAGGACACGTGAATAAATTAGGCGATAGAGTGAAAATGGCGTGCGCGGACGTTCGAAGACCCCCGAGTGCCCCCTCCGGAGTACTGGATGACCGCGGAAGATTCCGGCATCGCGCCATTCTTTCCAGAATACCGGCTGAAACGAATGTCGTGTGGGCGCGAGAAAATTTCTTGGTGGCCCTTTGATGCTTGAAGGATTCGATAATAAAAATGGGTCAGGTGGCGAGGGAGCTCCAGTGCGCCAAAAACCATCGGACGGGTCTCCACAAGCCCGGACCACACCCGACGCCGTTCCATTGGTCGTACGTACGTGTGGTAACCCCCCGATCAGAGGAACAAGGCCAAACGGTGGTCGGCTATTCCTTCTGCGGTCGCGTCGATCATCAGCCAACGACATCGGAGTGTCACTCAATCGGCCTCGACAAAAAGGCTACGAGTGAGTCACCTCCACTCGTGCACCTGACACGGTGCATTAAGCTCCGTGCATCACGGCACACCTCGGGGTGAGCCCCATCTCCCGGCGTGAGTTGAGCGTGACATGTCCGGAGGTCGGTCCAATCGGCGCGTGTCTGTCACTGCCGTGACAGGTGTTGCAGGTTCATTAATTACTCCGGAGCCGCGATACGTATGACTCCATTTTGTGATTAACACGGCGTAATGACTCCTAATCGAGACACTCGAGCACTTTTTTCCCCAGAATCTCTCGTGCTTCCATTTCAGTACAATTCGACTGGAGTAATAATAACGAATTAGCCGTCACCCTGCCGCGCGATGCCCCATCCCTCATTTGTTATACTTGTCACGGTCTTCGAGTAAGATGGCGGAAGACAATCCCCTTAACGCCGTGCCAGCGGAATTAAGTTTTTCATACAAAGTTTTTTAATGTAAGGGTAATGAAATATATTTCAGATTTTCTCCCTCCAGCAAAATCTCCAGTCCACTGATAAAACGTAACTCTGCTGTTAGGTATTTTGCATAAAATAATAAAAAATCAGCGGGTAAAACCGAGAGAGAACTGTGAAAATATGGCAAGACAAACGGCGACAACAATGGAGGAAGCATTCTCCCCGCATTCATGCCTCCAGCCTCGCCCTCCTGATCTGAAAATAATTTTGATCAGCATTCTCATATACGAAAAAACAGAGCAAAAAACGCTACAGCGCAATGCGATGAGATTCGGAATAGCATAATTGTTCGTGTCAAATTCAATCAAGAACATTCAATTTTGGATGTGCGTCATTTGGAACCAGAGCATATACTACCTTGTTCAAAAAGTTCCCGGAATAACCACCGTGTGGCGCTCCCATCGTTCCGATTTGAGTTCTGTTTTTTTTGTTAAATTGGTACATCTGTTGTTGATATTCCGTTTAAATCTTAGTGTCATAACTTGACATTTGCAAAAGTTACGTAGCCAAGAGTACATCTATCTCTGTGTGTGTTGGCGATTTTTTACAATTGCAGAAATGGATTTAAATTTGCAACAACGAACTTGCATTAAATTTTGCGTAAAAAACGGATTTAGTGGCGCACGGACGTTGGAAATGTTGGAAAAGTGTTTCGGCAACGATTCTCTAAAAAAAACGGTCGTTTACCAGTGGCACGAGCGGTTCAGAAGTGGTCGTGAGTCAATCGAAGATGATGAACGCAGTGGCAGACCATCGACATCGAAAGTCGGTGAAAAAATTGATAAAGTAAAAGAAATGTTGGTCAATAACCGCAAATTAACCATCAGAGAAATAGCGGAGGACTTGAACATTGCCTATGGATCCGCCCAAGACATTGTGGTTAATGATTTGGGTTTCCGTCGTGTAGCAGCAAAGTTGGTGCCAAAAGACCTCAATTTCATGCAAAAAAGAGACCGTGTTGACGTCACAAAAGACATGATTTGCGAGGCTGAATCCGATCCCACATTCATCAAAAGGATCATTACTGGAGACGAGACGTGGGTTTATGAGTACGACACGCAATCCAGACATCAGGCAAGTGAATGGCGTTCACCAAATGAGCCGAGACCAAAAAAACCACGTCGTTTTCAGTCAAAAAAGAAGGCAATGCTGACGGTTTTCATGGATTACAACGGTGTAGTGCATCATGAATTTTTGCCAGAAGGCCAGACAGTAAACAAAGAGTATTATTTGAGCGTTATGAGACGTTTGCGTGAAGCAATTCGCCGAAAGAGACCAGAAATCGTCGCACAGTGCGTCGAGACCGTCGCACAGTGCTATCATTATTCGTAATTTTTTGACGAAAAATGCAACAAATACCATCCAACAGCCACCGAATTCACCTGATCTGGCTCCCTGTGACTTCTTTCTGTTCAATCGAGTTAAAAAAACCATTACGGGGAACGCGTTTTAGCAGCCGAGAGGAAGTAATGGAAAAATCGCAGGAAGCACTGATGGACATACCGAAAACCGAATATAAAAAATGTTTCGAGGATTGGATCAAGCGCTGGCATAAGTGTGTTGCAGTCGATGGGGATTACTTTGAAGGGGACAATATAGATTTAGATGAATAAACTTGTATTTTTAATTTTCTGAATAAATTCCGGGTACTTGTTGATCAAGGTAGTATATCGTCAACAATGAATAACAACTAGCAAAATTACGTAAACAACAATAGTCAATTATTGTAGTATTAATTTATCATAACTGTAATTAGTAGTCTGCTGATTGAGGTAGGTTTTGGACGACGACACTGCACGTTCCTATATTTTCAGCCTCACCTAACAGGACACAACTTTAATATCAAACTTTCAAATAAAACCCACTGCAATTCCGCATTTAGTTAAAAAATTCGTTGCCTTTGACGTAACTTTATGGAATTTGCATAACATATTCCACACACTTTGTGCAGAATTACAAAGTCAATAATTTCATTTCAACTGCATTTACTTCCTTCCTACCTTCATCCTGTCCAACACCCCTATCCCCGATGCCTGCCCTTTCCTCGTTTGCCTAACATTTTCCCCTCTATTGCAGTCTTCAATATCCCACTGCCGCTCAATACGCCCTTCATCCATTTTTTCTGTCTCCTTGGGATCTGTTCCAAATACCTCCTCTCCTCGCCCACCATACCTAGTACTTCTTCGTTTGTTTTCCCTTCTGACAATTTCAACCCTTTCCATCCACACCCACATTTCAAAATCCTCCTGCTTCAGGAACCATGTTACACCTAGTAGGTACCTCTCATGAATATTTATGGGTGAATTACCATAAAAAATAAAATTATCAATCCGGATATCAGTCTGATAGGTACGGGTAGCTTTTGGTTGGAGCTTCACCAAGTGCTAAGCCCAACGGCGTGTGAAATTTACACATTAGTAGGGTAATAACGGTGGTCAGTTCCTTATTAGCTGTGCCGCCTAGGCTTTCCCAGGAAGATCTGGTAATCGAAAAATCACTCAGCTGAGGTGAAGATGAGGGTCCAAAGAGGCGGCACGAAGAGGGGATCGAACCATGTCAATCAGGTCAGTAAGTCCAACGCTCTACCCACTGGACCATCACTAACCATAAATTACCGTACATAAACTAACATTATTGCAAAAACCACCCTAATGAAACAAAAAAAGCTCAGCATTAAAAAGTGCACACGCTTGCATGGTATATCGTACCTGCACATCATAAAACACGTATTTTCCACTGAATGGTTGAGGCCTTAACTTTGTAGAAATCCATGTTTAACTTAAGAAATTAATGTTATCTTTGCTTTCTACAGAATTTCTGTAGTAAGCAAAGATAATATTAATTTCTTAAGTTTTACGTATCTTCCATATTAAATTAGTTCGTAAATTTCCACAGGCTTTATTTCAGAGTACAACGCGTTTCACTGGCTTGCGGCATCATTATCAGATACTCGGTAAAACGCGTTGTACTCTGAAATAAAGTCTGTGGAAAATGATAAACTCATTTCATATGGACATCAAACAATTTCACGAAGTGAAGCCTGAAAGTCTGAAGTCGTCATCAGTATTTCAATTCTAGGATTGGTTTATTGCAGCCCTCCATTCGCCTCTAATTGATGTCAATTCCTTCAATCCCTGATACATTCTCTGTTTTACGTCTTTCTTAATTTGTCCTATGTGCATGTCTCTTGGTCTTCCTCGTGGAATCTTCCCTTCTATTTTTCCTTCTATCATATTCCTAATCAATTCATTGTGCCTCAATGTGTGTTCAAGCCATCTATGTCTTCTTTGCCGTAGAGTTCTCCATATGGTCCTATCCTCTTCTGCTCTTCCATATACTACCTCGTTCCTCACTTTGTCTGTCCATTTAATCTTCAGCATTCTCCTCCAACACCATGTTTCAAAGGCTTCTATTGTTCGTTGGTCCACTTTTCCAATATTCCATGTCTCCGATCCGTAGAGTTTCATGCTCCACAAGAAAGTCTTGACGAATTGTTTCCTTGTTTCCAGCCTTAGGTTCTTTGTACATAGTAATTGCCTCTTCTTCATGAATGCGTTCTTAGCTTGGGCTATTCTTCGCTTGATGTCGGTCGAACTTCTTCAATCCCATGTTTTGCTGCTGCCCAGGTAGATGAAGGATTCCCGTTGGTCTAGTTTCACGCCTCGAATTGTGATATTTCCGTTCAGCTTCTCCCTTCCGCACACTAGGATTTTAGTTTTCTTCTTGTTGATGTTTATATTATATTCCCCCATCACTTGTTCCATAGCACTTAGTTAGAGTTACCTGCAGGTCCTCTCGCGTTTCCGCCACTAATGCAATGCCATCTGCAAATCGGAGCATGTTGATTTCTTCTCAATTTACCTTGACTCCTTTGATACCTTATCTTTGATTATTCCAGAAAAATCAAAGAAGCTATCTTTGATTATTCCAAATAGGACATCCTTCGATTTGACCCAAAGTGCCTTGATTATTTCTCCATTTATTATGTCAACTCTTGGTACCTTGCTGTTTCTCAGGACTGCCACAGCTCTCTCGAATTCACTTCTTAATATCTGCGGACCCCGTTCGTCGTTACCTATCATGCTTTCATCTTTAGTTAAGCCATATTCTAGTGGTTTGGGAGCTTGATAGAGTACTTCAATATATTCTTTCCATCTATTCCCTATGTCGTCATCATCTATTAGTATTCTCCACTTGCAGCTCGGACGTTTTGCGATTTTGTTTTCCTTTCTCGGAATTGCCTCTTCACTAATTTATTAGCCATCTCGCCATTTCCCTTTTTCATGTTGTCATTTATTTCCTCGCAGCAACTCTCTATCCATTCTTCCTTTGCCTTCCTACACTCTCGTATTACCTCGTTCCGCAACTGTTTATAGAGGCTTTCTTCACTCTCATTTCTTGGATTCTTGTATTTTCTTCTTTCGCCTCTGAGATATCTTATTTGAGCTGTTATCCATGGATTCTCAGATTCAGGTTCTTTCATCTCTTCCTGACAAGGATGTAGTCAATGTGGTATCGTCCTTTGTCTCCAGGCATCATCCATGTGTATCTTCTTCTCGGATGTTGATCGAAGATGGTGTTTACCATTACCATGTTTTTCTCGTTGCAGAATTCTATCAGTCTCTCTCTCCCGCGGCGTTTCATTTACCCAATCCGAAATATCCCACGCTACTTCCGTCTCGCCCCTCGCCGACCACAGCATTCCAGTCACCCACTATGATGAGGTTTTCCTTCCCTTTCCCTGTTCCTAGAACCTCTTCCAGTTATTCGTATACATTTTCTATTTCCTCTTCTGAATGGTTGGATGCTGGACTATGCACCTGGACTATCACTGTCTGTAGGCTCTCCCTCTAACCTTATCAGTAGAATCCTTTCACTGTATTGCCAGCACGATTTGACTCTTCTTCGCCACTCCTTGAATATGATGCCCTCTCCTGCAATTCTCCAATCGTCTCCTGAGTATTTCACCCTGTATCCTTCGCTCGAGAAGTCGCCGGCCCCGGCCCATTTAACCTCGCTCACTCCAAGGACGTCGACTCCCAATCTGTCCATCTCCGTCTTGGCATTCTCCAACTTCCCGCGCACTCCCAATGATCTCACGTTCCATATCCCTATCCTGCATTTCTCCGACTTGGCTGATGTTACCCTCCCAGTAGTCCCCACCCGGAGATCCGATTGGGGGACTATTTTACCTCCGGAATATTTTACCGGGAGGAAAACCATCATGTCACATTTTGAATGCAAAGCTGCATATTCTAGGGAGAATAATGTGGCGGTTTCCCGTTGCCTTCCACATTCTGAAGTACATGCAGTTATTTAGTTGTTTTAGTTCAGGAATCCGCAGTTTCGACGCATAAAATAGGATAATTCTTGTATTCTTCATACCGTTAAAAAACTGCATCGACTCATTATTTGAATGTAAAAAATCAAATTTCTATTTTAAATGGATATTGCAGTTCAACAAATTTCGAGACCCCCGCAGAGGTCAAAATCTAGTGCATTTCCCTTCCTCGAATGAATCGCAGACAGTTCAGTCACACAAGAAAAAATATATCGTCCGTTTTGACACGATACATTACGGTACCACTTCTTCACTTTCAAGGAAATGAAAATGTCGCAAGTTCATCCATTTCATGATTTCACGTGCATATTGAAAGGGAAGAGCAATCCACACCAATCTCCGAATCGAAATACTGTTTTAATCGATTCCATTAGAGTGGCTTACGATGCCAACAGAAAATGCGTTCAAGGGCGCTTAAACAGCACAACAAGACACGACCTCGTCCAATCCGACCCCCGCTCTCTCCTCACGAAGCGAAGTAACCTTATCAAGGAAGTGCATGAGCAGGAAGTGACGAAATCAAAGAAAAGTGAAATAATCAAACGATTCCCGTCGGAAGCAGACTCGGCTGACTACAGCGAACGCGCGGTTGAAAGACTTGGGCAACACGTGAGCGATTACTAAGGAAACTATGACAAGTCATAACTTGAATTATCTATCCTCTACGAAATTTAGACCACTTTCTTCTCTTCATTTTCACTCGAGCTAATCGAGAGAAGCGCAAGGTCGTAACTTCGACGCCTGTTATGCAAGGAAGCCCGTTCAGCCAGATGCCGCTGGGGAGGTCAAGTGGGAGGGAAATGCGAACGAGTGGTGCTGACGGTCGCCGCCGCCGGTTGATACCAGAGGGCTCCCGAGGCCGCGACGAGGGCGCCACCGACGCGCCCTTATCGAAACACTATTCATCCGGGACTTTTAGTCACTTCGACATGACACAATCACACACAAGTGTTACCAAGTCGTATGCGAAACCACAGCAACAGCTACACAACCATAACATGCAATAGTACTGATTAAAAAAATAATGACGAATTTATATGCTTTCAAAGCATGCCTCAGAGAGATTTATTGTTTCAAAGTAAGTTTACTTCGACCTAAGCCATCCCCATCTGAGTTATATTGTCAAAGCTAGCACATAACTGTTTCAAAATATACACTCTTTGGCTTATAGAACCCCAAGTAGTAGTTCTTGTAAATGTTTATGCGTTTACTTGACTACGGAACTTGAAATGGGAGTTCAAGTGAATCTTACATCAGGGAAGACATTTTCAATTCTTCATTGGCCAGGGAGAATTTTAAAAGGAAGCAGCGTAGAAGAAATGTTGAGTGAAACTAGTTACCTGGCATTTCCATCAACTGTTACACGGTGCGCGTCCTAATGCGATTAATCGCATCACGCGTCGCTCCTATTGGTCAAAGTGGGATCGAACCACTTGGGGAAGGGGGGGGGGGTTGGTAAGCTCCGCCTGGAAACCAGTATCGGTGCTAGTGAGTGGAACTAGTTACCTGGAGAGTGGTTCGAGGCCTTTCCACCAGCTGTTATGAGCTTCAAGGACAGGTGTAGGGCGGTGGATGCACTGCATAAAGGACCGAGCGAGCGATAATAAACCTTGCTATTGTGCCACATTGGTCAGGGAGTGAGATAGAATTTGGACTGTGAAAGTGGGCGAAGTTTGAATGGTGTACAGTAATATTTACTTCGTAATTGGTTTCATTATATTTCTGTACAGCCACTTTGTTTTGACTTATGTTTGATTAACAAACATTTGTTAGTAAGATTGAATGTAGAGGTAGAGAATGGTGTTTAGATGTTTCCACTTATTGCATTACTAACTTTTATTCGCTTTCATTATATTTCGCATATTATTTTCTTATAATCAGAATTTTTCAAATTCCCATGGAATTCCAAAAAAGAGGATGAGGTGGAATGGGTCGGTAATAAAAGAATGTGGCTGTACCTGATTGCAACGGTAACGATAGTAACGGATAGTGAGAGGGGGGAGCGTAGGTGTGGACTTCCGCTTTGGTTTGGTCCATTTAAAGGAAGAAAATGGATGAGAGCCAAATCGCAAAGGAAACGTGTACGAGTTTGACAGAACACAAATTTAAAATGATAAGTGACACTGTTTTTGATATGACTTGGTGGAAAATCTTCATGTGGAAATTGAAAAATAACAAACTTGGCTTTTCCACATGGAAACTTCTGGGTTATTTATCAATTTCAAATTTAAAATGGCCAGAAACTACGAGAGGGCGGCAATAAAGAGACGAAAGAAGGAATACGTACTTGAAGTGTCAGGCGAAATTCGTTAGAAATGCGGGAACAGAGCGCCACAGAAGGAGTTTCGTAAGACGGGAAGGCGAGAAGGTAATTGGTGGAATGCAGCCAGTGCCAAAAACCAACAATCTCCAACTTTGCGAAACGGACACCCTCTGGGGAAACGAGAGTGGTGAGGGTGAGGCCGGGGCAACCCGGTGAGACCTCATCCCTCACGGTCTGCGAGGATTCAATCGGAGACCAGACTCCGCGCGAAAGCAATCGGCCCCACGCGATCGCAACCCCCCGATCGAGTCATTCCTTCCCCCTCCGTTCGTCGGTCCACGATCATTCTGCACGACGGGAACACGAGATGAATCAGCGGTCGTCAGACGAGGCGCCCTCCATCCATGTCGTAATCGGCCGACTGACAGATGCACGACGGAGTGTGGACCAATGCATTCATTTCATGGCATTTGAGTGCTCGAACGGATATATGTACCCTGGGAGAATACAGAGGTGCTTGGAGGAATGACTTATCGGGCGAAAACTCGCCTACCGTGATTCCCCGGAGAACTTATGTTAGGAATTGACATTCGGATATCCAAACGCTATTGGGAAATCCAATGGAATCGAACAAAGACTACTCTAATGAATAAAGCGTGCTAGAATGAACGATAAGGTCTAAGTATTCGCTTAAATAAACGGATAAACAGCGGAGAAGTTAAAACTACTCAACAAGCAATACTTAAGTGTATCAATAGAAGTCAATTTGAAAGCATAATAGTTGAATTGACCGAAAATATTTGTTTTTTAAATGCCAATGCAGTAATTTGTTCCAATTTGCTTTATATCGCATACATATAATTAATTCCTTTTAGATTTACCTTGAAAATAAAGTACGGCATAAGTAATAATAATATTTGCAAAATATTAATCTGAGGTCACTTGACATATAGGTGTAGTAGTTCAGGGGTAGATCGTTAGACTACTGACCTGGAGGGCCCAGGTTCGAGTCCCAGGGAAGCCACTCTGGCTACCTAGGGCTCAACCCAAGCTAGTTGATTTTTCGGGTATCAGATCTTCCTGGGAAACCATAGCCGGCACAGGGAAAGGAACTGGCCCTGATGTGTGAATTTCACACTCCATCGGGCTTAGTACTGGGTGAACTCTGCCATCCATATTACCCCGACCTTCGGATTGATTACTGTGTTTATAGTTTTTTACTTATTATATTTAGTCAAAAACAATGAACAAAAATTGTAAATATTGTTCCATCACTCAGTCAGCTTTTGCTTAGAATAAACGAAAGTATTACTGTTTAGAAATAGGATTTACGCCTTGGCTCCGAATACTTCATATTTAAGCATTTCATATTAATATCACCCTTGCGTCGGAATTTATCAACTCTTGATAAGGAAAGGGGCCGAAGGGGAGGCACACAATTTCAACGTCCCATCTGACGAACGGCCAAAGGGCCCTCCTTTCATACAGCACCCCAAGTTAGGATCGGGACAACGGCCCTGGAAGACGCAGACCCCACTGCCGATCTGGATGGTGAGGCACTCCGCGAACAGCCCGGAGTTCCGAATCCCGTTTCTGGGCGTTTCGTCTTGGACGTTTCGCCGTCCCCACAAGTGTCTTCGGTTAGACGAGGCGCGGTCATTCATGGAACCGAATAGTTGCTCTCATCACAGCTCCGGCGTTCACAATTCGTTCGATAGCTACCACGTGAAATAGCGTCCAATGGTGTCACCCTTCCATTGTAGCCATGGTAGTACAATTATTATCAGTAATCTACCGGTTAAGGTAGGTTTTTGGATGGACACAACTATCAAATAAACATTTTGTAACTCCAAACAAAACCCAATCCAGCTATCTAATCTACATCAGGTCCCTCTTCATCTCTGTGTACTTCTTTCCTCCCTTCATCTCGTCCAACATCCCTATCCTGGTCCTGCCCTTTCCTCGCTTGCCCAACATTCTCCCCTTTATTACCTTCTTCAACATTCCACTACCGCTCAATACGCCTTTCATCCATTTTTCCTGCCTCCATAGTATATCTCTCAACAAGCCCCTCTCCTCACCCACCATCTCAAGTACTTCCTCATTTGTTTTCCTTTCGGTCCATTTCACCTTCTCCATTCTTCTCCAGACCCACATTTCAAAAGCCTCCAATCTACGTCTATCCTCCTGCTTCAGGGACCACGTTTCCGCGCCGTACATAGCTACGCTCCATATCAGAGTTTTTACGAGTCTTGTCGTAACATCCCTACTCAACGTCCCCGTCATCAACTCCCTCCTCCTTGAGAAAGGTAGTACAATATACATCGTAATACAATAGTAGGGGAGCTGGTGGTGTGTTGTAATCCACCATATTTACACTCACAAAAAGTGTACACATTTAATGAGTACCTTGCCAATAACCGGGAAATATGATCCTCATAGGGCATTTCGTTGTCTTTCCCCCCTTCCTTTTTTGGGGGGGGGGATGAAAAATTTGCGAATCGGACATTTTTTTTCCGTCTTAAACCATCAATTGGGATGCCAAGACCCGTTTTGACCATTTTAAGACGATTTTGGTGCGCCGATTCCGGAAACCGGACCCGCAAATTTGCAAAAAATGTGCGAATCGGACTTTTTTTTCGTCTTAAACTTGGCCGAATAGCCAATGGGGATGCCAAGAACCCCTTTTAACCAGTTTAAGATGATTCAGAATGACCAAGGCCCATTTAGACCGGCTCAAAATGTAAAACAAAGTAGCACAACCGACCCGACTCAAGTGGTTTTAAACTTGATGCTGTACCTAAGCGAGGTAAGAAAACCATTCTGAGATCATGGCGCTCACGCACAACTTTGCCGATGAAGATGATGAATGCATGTTCGAGAGGGGGCGCCATAGACAAGGTGCCCGGAATGCCGAAAATCGTCACAAATAACTGAAAAACTGTGAACATCAAAAAAGCACGGACACATGAGGCAAAAACCGATCCAATACCCGGAGTGTTTTACAACAATTATCATAATATAACGATTTTATATTTTCAGTCGGATCAGTGGCGTGCGCAGCCCCTCAGGGGTGTAAATGAGGGTAGAACTGGGTGCACATGGGGCAGGAAATTCGTCCGTCACTCAGAAGTGATAGATATTTTGGTAACATTGTATACGACTAAAGATCCTTAGAAAGGCCCAAGGAATCAGATTTTTTGGACGAAATTTTCCGCTCTAAAAAAATGGCCAAACCCAAAGAATCCTAAATTGTGACCAAAAAATCTTGGAACATTCACACTGATTGATACCTTGGCCATTTCTATGGGCGGTTTGTTTCATACAATTTTTCCGAAAAACCTATCACTTACGAGTTACGAACATTTTTCCTGCCCCTTTTACATTCCTGGGGGTTCGTGGACCCAACTGATTGCACTGAAAATATGGAATGCACTTATATTCATGACAATTACCTCGATTATTGGATCGGGTTTTCCGTCATTTGTCCCGCTTTGGATCCGTTTTTCACCTCTTAGGAAGGGTTCATACCCAAAACTAACGTCCAATTCGGAAAGAGCAGACAATTTTACCCCTGGTAATGCATTTCCATCCTCCTCTGAGCTGAATTAGCCAATTTTATTTTCGAGTGTCCGTTTGCGTCCGGTGGTGCGTTAATGGGTTAAATTAGTTTATTTTCAGAGATATTGGAAGTCAGAGACGCTAGAGGGGGTTTAGCAGCGATTTTTGACCCAGTGTAAAGTATTATTAAAATCAGGAGATTTCGTATGGTTTTGATTTCTCATCACAGTAGCATTCAACTTGTTCCCCAATGTTCATAAATTTGAATGATTCTATTGGTAAGGGTCCTGTAAAAATCAGTACCCAGCAGAGGAATCAGAACCCCTACGGAGTCGAGGAAAAAAACAAAATATACGACATATGCTGGACAGGGTTTTGCAGGTTACAAATACCATTTATCGAGGGTAAATTTTAAACTATTGCCGATATGAATTTGCAACACTTGACTGATATTTTGGGGAATCTGTGAATGGACTCCGGCATGGAATGACGCTTCAATGTTAATGCTCGGATGGACAGGCCTTTTCCTTTACGGAAGGGATTCAGGATGTTATTTATTTAATATAACCATATCACATTTAGTACAGGGAATTTTCGAGGGTCCAGGGGTTGCCCGAATTTTGTCCTGAAAATTTCTTGATGGCACATCTTATTGATATGAGAGAAGAATCGTGACTTCATTTCGGGTTAACAGAGAGTCAATGGAAGCAAAATTTACATTCTTTTGGCTTAGCCTGGCCTTATAGAACCAAAAGAGCATTGAAAAATGTCGGGAAAAAATTTCCAAAGATTTGAAAGAATGAGACTTGGGGTTTCCCGGGAGGCAGCTGTATACATGTTCTGTCAGACTCAAGGGTCTTGTATTATATATTGAATGTATTATATATTCCGTGATTCCGGACGGAAATCTGATAAATACTTTCGCAAAAATTTTAGTCCGTGGTAGACAGTGGCTGGGCACGTAAATTTGTCTGTCCTTTCCGAGAAAAATAGAGCCCACAATGAAATATCCTCATATCAGAATTGTTTAACATTGTTTTGAAAAGGGCAGAAAAATGTACTCGCCGCGGTGTCTACCACGCACTTTAATTCATCTCAAATTTTTCATCAGATTGGGATCAAAGAATGCATGGGAGTAAAAAGGTACTTGAAAAGGAAATGAGTGTGGACCAGCAGGTGCTGGGAAATAATATAATCTTTGATAATCCGAACTTATCTGGAGCTGTTTCAAAATTAGATTTCTACCTGGATGGTGTCTAGGATGTTGTAAATATATTCATTGTCAATTACCATGTCTTCGTGGTGTCTACTAGGTATTCAATAACGCCTAGACAAAGAATATTAGTCATATAATCTTATTATCTTCTTCTTCTAAAGCAGATATAATAAGCTTTTGAATTAATTTCCCCAGGGATGCTACACAGTTTTTGTTCAGAGCGGGCATAGACCCGGCAAACCATTATCGTCTTAAAATGATCAAAACGGGATCTTGGCATCCCCATTGACTACTCGGCCATGTTTAAGACGCAATAATATGTCCGATTCAAGAATTTATTTTGCAACTTTGCGGGCTCGTTTTCCGGAATCGGCACACCATTATCGTCTTAAATTGGTCGAAACGAGATCTTGGCATCCCCATTGACTATTCAGCCGAGTTTAAGACGGAAAAAAATATGTCCGATTCGCAAATTTTTCATTCCCTCTCCCCACAAGGGAAAAGCCAAGGGGTAACTTGTAAGACTTGCCTCTTTTGTACTCTGCTAGGTATCCTCGTTAAACGTGAGCAAATCTTACAAGTATAAATATCAAGTTCATAGCATACCACCAGCTCCCGTACTACAAGGTCTGTCCAAAAAGTAGTAGGACTGAGTCTATTGTATTGCCAGAATTGATACATTCGCTGAAGTCTTCAAAGTTGTGCGCCCACACACCGCTGTAGAGCGGGATTTCCACGCCTCACGTACGCCTTCTGGAAGGCGGCGGCCGGAATACTGCTAAGCTCCCTATTTACGGTCTGTCGTAACGCTTCCACAGAGCCGTGGTGACGTCCTTTTAGCGCGGATTTGAGGCAGGGGAAGAGAAAGAAGTCTGATGGGGCATTATCTCAAAAATTTGAACCCTCACTCAAATGGTCGAGAAGCTCTTGGGAAATCCGCGTTCTTTTTGTTCGTCTGAGAGCACTCGTGGCACCAACCTCGCACACACACGCACACCTTTCTCATACCAGTTTTCGGTCACATGTCGAAGCACATCAATTTTGGGGGTTCATCAGTAACCATGCGAACACAATCTGCGATCCCTATCCACCGAATCCTCAACTCTTGGAAAATTTTCATCACTTTTTGAGGTCGAAAGGCGTCCAGAATGTACGGCGTCTTCAACATCATCTCTACCCTCCCGAAACAACTTTTGCCACTCAAAAAAAAAACCCGATCTACCCATCGCGTTATGACCATAAGCTTCCTAGAGCATGCCAGGAGTCTCTTTCCAGGATTTCGCCCAGCTTTATGCAAAATTTGATGGAATTGAGCTGTTCCAATAACCGGGTCATGACGAGGTCACGTAATAGAGGTTTCGCAAACGAACGATCCTCACTCTGCAAAGGCTGGGAGCTAACTACCACCGACCTCCAGGCTTTCCTGTGACTCCCCTCCCTCGAACCCAGTCAGAGAAACCGCCGTCCGTTTATCCGGGAGAAAATAGGTGTTACTACTTTTGGGACAGACCTTGTACGAAGACTGTGTGCACCGGTCTGCTACTGCTGTCACCGCCGATCGGGTGCGAATATGACACCTACGTATTCGTCTTTTTCCATCAAAGATCAACGAATTAAAAATCTCCGCGTCTAAAGACGCCCGGGGAAAGAGTTTTTATTCACGAGGCAACGAGTGTCGGTGTTGAACAGCGTGTAATATGTGCGTTTGCCATGCCCAGCGGTGGCCAAGGATGCCATTACAACGCCACCGATGGAGATTGGTCGTAGACCGAGGAGGCGGAAGAAAACTAGTCCATTCCCTCCCAAGGAGGACACAAGGAAAAAACGGACAAGGAGAGTCTTAACACAAGAGAAACCTTATGACCACCCGATGATGAAAAAAACTTGGTATTAAATTTCTTCATGACGGGCGTGGTTGTGCATTCACGCCCGCACACAAATCCTTCCGCGAGATAACAGGAGCACAAACATCTTCATCAAAACAGATACTATTGTCGAAGCCGAAACCTACCCGTCGACCGTCGCCGGCGAATTCGAGCGCACATTTCGCAGAAACAATTGATGCAGATTCATTGTGAGACAATGAACTGACAAATTCCATTCCAAACCCTCGGAGATGCATCTATCCACGTGAGCTCCCTTTAATATCAATTACATCTCGTTCTTAATATATTTTTCAACATCCAATGAAGCTGATTGGCATCTCAGATCATTGGCAACTCAGATTGGAATACACATGGTGCGTATTATTTGGTATGGAACTTTTAATTTAGATCACGTAACTTGGAAAGGGAGAATGAACCCCTGTAAAACGGTTAGGGAACGAAAGAGGTCGAGAACCACTGGTCTAATTGATCACAATGGCGAAAAAGGGCATCGGTCCGGTATAGGTTGGAGTTTTAATTACCCAATCCGCTCGTGTTTAATTCCCTCTACTAGGTCTCGAAATTTCTTAGTTCAAAAGTGCTTGGGTTTAAATCACTGAGGGCAACGAATGTACTCATAAAAAGGGGGAAAATGAATGCCTACAGTCAAAAATGTAGGCGATGATTTCATGTGCCTTTGAGGATTAATGCTAACACCATCATAAAATGTCAACAAACACAGCTAGTCGGTAGTGTGGCCTTGATCCAACTAGCACAAAATAAATAAGCCAGCTCATGAACAACACACATAGAGACATGATAGGGGGGAGCGGCAGCTGTGAATTGGGAAGGGGTGATTGAAGAGGCTCCACCACCGAATTAACATATCATCGTCTTACCTCCAACTTGGACTTGGTCCTGGCGCAGGCGACAACCTTCATCCCGTGCTTCACCAGTTCCTTGCAGAAAGCGGCACCAATGCCCATACTGGCGCCTGTCACCAGGGCAACCCTTCCGTTCCAGCGATCCATGTCGGCCCTTTCTATTTTCTCTTGGAACACCTTCGTCTGTACTGCAGCACGATGAGATGCCGATCACTTCAATGAGCTCGAGAGGACCGAGTCGGCCTTTGTATTATACCCCCGGAGGTAGTTCCACTTACTCGCCCTCAGATGGCAGCAGGTGATGGGAAGCAGCGACCGAGGTCCGCCCCTTGCTCCGAGGGAGACCAGTTGGGCCCGCCCACCCCCTTCCCACCCTCCTTCAATCTCCGCTCGCGGAAGTCACTGACCGTTGAGCGTCGAGGATATTTCTTGCGAACTAGAGAGATCAATTGAAGAAATTTCTCGACATTTTGATGCAAGACCTAGCGCGTGCATTTTGAAGCCGTGTCAGCATTTTCAATCATTGCAGGTTAGAAGGGGTTGAACAAAATATTAATAATAATACGTGCGATGCTTTCTCAATCGCGGTGATGCGTGCGGGAAGCTGTGCCGACTGGAAGAGAACTAATAAACTCGGTTTAATCGACAAGTATGTTGCCTGATGGTACTCCTTACGAAGACCAGTTGAGCCTGTTTCTCAAATTTACAAGTACTCTTTTTTTTAATGCGACATAAAAGTATCCATTTCGCGTACTACAACGCACTTATTGTTGTCAAGTAAACAAGTGCTGCATCACGTTTTCCCTAAGCAGTCTTCCTGGTGCCCTAATCATTAGGACTTCCTTACTGACTCGTAGCTTGAGTAACTATCTGGACCCTAGGCGGTAGCTGTCGGCCCGCCGAAGTAGGCCGTCGACGAAAACACCGCCGATCAAAATTTCTTTTATTCATTAGGAGTATCTACCAGTCAAGAAAGGTTTTGGATGGATCCAGACTGACCAGGAACTGACACGCACTCCTTGGCCCCGCCTAACCTGGCATCCTTTCAACGCACCCCTCCCACGTTAGCATACACACCATTCTTCAAATGCACACGGTCCGTTTGCACCTCCCTTCATTTCATGGTCAGCGTGCCCATTCTTCCTCCTTCTTCCCTGCGCCTTGCTTTAGATCCATTACCTCTCTGTGCATCTTGCTTCTCCTTGAAAGTGGACATTCACTAGCAATCATGACAGGTTCCAAGGAAGAATCAAATTTTTATTGTTGCATCTCATGCAGCATCCCTTGTGATGGTATTTTCAAGAACTCCTTGGGAATAATAAAATACTTTCTCCAGGTGCAACCCAAGTACTGTGGTGATACCATAATAGCTTCTTAAATAAAAAATGGGAAGCATTAGGAGGTATACACATAAATGATGACTTAAAAATCCCACAAATCAGCATTTATGCTTTCGCTTCAACAACCATATTACAGATCCATGCGAAAATACAGCCCAAATCAATCCTTTTATGGATTCTTTAATTTTGGTAGCAATCCAATTAATCTAAATTTTGGATGAATATGGAATGATATGGTCGCGGTGGTCCAGTGGGTAGAGCGTTGGACTACTGAACGGAGGGCCCCGGGTTCGATTCCCGGGCAAGGGAATCTCGGGCACCTGCAGCTCTACCCAAGCTAGTTGATTTTTCGGGTACCAAGTCTTCCTGGGAAACCATAACCGGCACTGGAAAAGAACTGGCCCCCCTACCCTGAAGTGTGAATATTCACACGCCGTCGGGCTTAGTACATGAGTGGGGTAGAGCTCGGGTAAGCTCTACCATCACCTACTAAATCGACCTTCAGGTTGATAACTGTGTTTATGGTTTTATGGAATGATAAACACTACATGTTTTAGCCTTGCATTTCAAGATATAACCCGACACTCAACATTACAATAAACCTTTTCCCGATTACGCACAATTCCTTCCGATTACATCCAACAATCTTATTCCTTCCCATTCCTCGCTTGCCCAATGTCATCTCCTCTATATCACAACCTTCAGCATACAATCGCCAATGAAAACGCTATACATTTATCTTTCCTTATGATTTCTCCCAAATAATCTCCTCGTCTCCCCCAACATGCTTGGCACTTCCTCCTTCGTTTTCCTTTCTGTCTACTCAACCTTTTCCCTCCTTCTACACACTCTCATTTTAAAAGCCTCCAATCTACGCCTATCAACCTACTTCAGTGACCATGTGTCCACGCTGTACATAAGTATGCTCCATAGCAAAGTTTGTTTTAACAAGTCTTTTCTCAACATCCATGTCATCAATTCTTTCTTCCTTGTGAAAGCTTCCTTGCCTAACGAAATTCCCCTTCTTTCGTCCCTACCATATGGTCTGAACCATTGCTGAGATAGGTAAACTGTTACACTTGGCCTAGTTCCTGAACTCCTATTTAAAGAGTTTCACAAATTTAAGTAATTTTCCTGGAAAATGGCACTGGATTCAGTGAATTGCACTGAATTTCCAATTCATTCAGCAATGCTAGCAACCACTTGGCTGACTGCTAAACTAAAGACTGGTCATCAGTAAACTGAACTGATGTTACGAAGTCTCTGCCGACTTCATTCCTACCTCCAGTCCTACCTCATTCCTATCCCAGGCCTCTTCAATCATTTCCTCCACTTAATGTTTAACAGCACTGGTGATAATGTAGTGCACGAGCTCATGCAGCCATTTCAGTGTGCCAAAAGCAACATGACTCCCTTGTCCTACTCCCCTTACTCACCTGACCTCACTCTGTGTAATTTCTTCTTGTTCCCTAGAATGAAGAGGGACATATAAGGACAAGTTTTGATGATGTGAAAGTGGTAAAGACAAGAAAATGAATATATTATACTGTTTCAGGCTTCACTTTGTGGAACTATTTAACATCCATACTAAAAAGACCTTGTACTTTTCCACAGATTTTTATTACCCAGTAATATTACATACACTCCATAAAGGATTAAAAATGGGCAAATGGAGATAAGGAGGCACTTGACACTTTGTAACGAACAATTGTCCCCCTCCCCACTCCTCTCCAAGAAACTAGCCTCAACGCACTCGATCGCCCCCACTCCTCTCAGGCCCTCCTATCCCTGCCCACCCCCACTCTGTCCTGAGCGTGTATATTCTCGCACTGTTGGTTAAGTAAATTTGTACCTGAAGATTCCGCAAGTCGGTGAAACACGTTGTACCTTATAATAAAAATATGTGGATAAGTACAAAGTCTTTTTAGTGGAAAAGAAAATGAGGCAGGAGCAGTCAGGCACCAAAACAGATAAGTTTGAAAAATTTTTCCAGGAAAATAATCCCAGACTGGACAAAGTAAAAGCCAATGTAAAAGCCTTTGTGCTGTTTTTGGCTGCTTTGTTAAATAAATAAATAAAAGTATGCTGGAGTACATTGAAGGTGATAAGATTGTTTCGTAAAAAAATGTACTATACAGCTTTAAAAAATAATTCCAGTTATTTTTGGGTACCCCCTGAACACAAATCAAAGATACATTTTTCCCTCTAGTGTATTACCAAGACAAGCGGGGAGAAAAGCAAAATTGACAAATGGAAACATACCTCCAGGCTTCCTCCTCTCCATGTTTCACAGTCTAGCACCTCAGACTCCCTGCTGCACATCCTTGTTGACACTTCCGGACCACTCTGCAAGCTGTACCCAGATTTACTGTATACATAGTGATCACTAACATTTTACCCTCAGAATTTGACAGGTACTCCACTAAGGGTCCAGATGACTGAAGAATTCCTTGTAGTTCTGAAGGAAATAAAGTCTTCAACTCCCAAACGTACTGAAGAAGGAATGAATATCACACTCATTTTTGGTCGAACACCTTTTTTTGTTACATAATATTTTATTTTACATCGGATTTCTTTCATACAAAGCTGAAATTTAGGTTCAAAATAATTAAAGGCTCCACAGAGCCAGGATTGCGTTCATAAATGTTTTATTTCATTTGATAATGCATAATCTTTACCCTTTCCTGCTGTTAATTTTCATGACATGAATCCATCCATGCAATTCACACTGTGCAATTGTCCTGAACATTCAAACAATGGACTGCATGTCACAAAAGTAGCAAGGATAAGCAGAGAATCCCTTAAAACTCCAACAAATCAGGGATTGTAGTATTTTCCTAGAACGAATGTCATCTTCTTTGGTTATAATACTGACTCACAAGAAGCACAGCATTTCTGGATTTATCACATTCTTTATTTGCACTGAAACTTGACGTGAAAAGTTCATTTAGAATGGGATTAGGAAGCACACTTCTTTCATATTGTAAATAGGAGTCCATCCCATGTATGCTACACCACAGCTATTGGTATGAAATTATATTGACTCAGATATGAGAACTTTCAAAATTTTAACTGGAACCAGTACACGAATTTTCTGCATTCTTAACATGCCAATTAGGGGAACAAATAATCTCAAGTGGAAATCATACTTCTTCATTGCACTTTAAACTTTGTCACTTCAAAAATTCCATAATGCTCAAATTCTTGCTATCAAACTTTGTGCTGATATTGCTTAAGGAGTAATTTCAATGACTTTATGAAAGCCAATAGGTTTACATAAGGGGAGAAATGCTGGAAAATACCAATACACAATTGTTGCCCTAAACTTCCAAATTTGAGATTTTCTTTAAAAAATCTGACAAGGAAACTTGAGCAACAAAATATTTTAGAATTTGTTCTTAGTTTAAGCATTTTGGCAAGGAAAAATAAATTTTTCCACCTGACAAAGCTGCCAACCTATGTGAAAACCATGCTGAGAACTTTAAAAGCACTTGTCATCAAAATATAGCTCTTTTTTTAGGAATTTGTTTCCACATTCACCCTCTTGCTTGCACACACAAACAAATGTATATACACCACACATGCAATTTTGGGGGGGGGGGAGTGGGATAGGGGGAGGGGGATAAGATTCACTTTGGACACTTAAATTATTGGTATATGCAGGTACACAAAATTGCAGAACAAGTCAGCAGTGGCTGGCATCAATTCCACTTGAACACACTCTTGCTTCACATATTACATGTACCTGATACAAGCACTCACCACTCAACCTGATTGGTTAACTGTGATAACAAAATTATTCCTGGAGCTTAGTATACTTCATTAAACTGAGAATTCCATACTAAAAGATACACCAAAAATCTCCAATGCACTGCCTCTTACTTCAGAAAAATGCACAAAAAGAGATGTTACTACTCAAGACAGTAACATATACATAAATTAAGGTTAAATTCATGGAAGTCTTTGGTTACCCTATGCAAAACAAGGGCAGGTACAAAACTGGCTGATTAGTTTAAAATATGACTTTGAAGAGATTATGTCACTTTGCTAGTGATCATGTCCGTATAAAATTCTTGAATCTTTTTGTTGTAGTTGAAAAGACTCAGCAAAACACAGCTATGAGAGGAACAGCTTGAAAGAAAGAGATACAAGTTTAGGAAAATTGATTGACTCAGTACGCCTGAGAGGTCGTGAATGGAACTAAATATTTAGTAACTGCAACAGGGAAATCAACTTCCTATGAGGCCTTAAAAATATTGCTCAAATTTATTCATTCATAACGGTATAAAATAAATGTATGACATGGAGGTGTGATGGAACTTGTCATATTTTCAGGCAGAAAATAAAGTTTTTATTCAGGGGAATGAAACACCGATTAAAAAAATTAAGGCTGATTGTCAGTCAGCGCACAGGTGTCCCTAATATTTTAAAGCCTAAAAGATAGAAAACTTCCTTTTTTTGATCCACCAACAAAAATACAGTGGAACAAAACTGCTGCATTTTTTTAGTTCAAATTTATTTTGACAAAAAACCCTCTCCCTCCAACACAGTCCATAGCTAATGATAATGTTAACAGATATTTGGATATGTCATATTAAAGAACTGTGCACCAATAATTACTTATCATTCACACATTGGAGTCAATCTCTGGGTGCACTATTTCATTCGCAAACCATCACATTTTTGGAATAAAAATTCTTTCCCTTATCTTACGAAACTTCTACACTTTTCTTGTCTCAATAATTTATACACTCACAGCAAAGACTTGAAGACATAAACCCCAGACGAAAATGCCAACTCCTCCACCATCTGATAGATGCAGTATGTACAAATTCCACTACTTGCACACAGATTGGAAATGTACCCAGTTGACAAAGTAATACTATACCCATATGAGCAAATGAAGATGTCACATTTAAGTAGAACATCACAAAAAGTGCTTGCACCTTTTCATTGCGTGTTGTGTGAACAGCTATGCCCATCAGCAACCTTTGTAACTTGGGATAAAAATAAAATCATTTCACATAGCTCCACAAAACTTTTCCTCTTGACTGTTTTGCTCGACAAACAAATGGGGGAAAAAGCAAAAAAAATAGTGTCTACACATGGAGTTTGGATATTCTTGAAAAGGGTTTTGAAGGCTGAAGTTACGATGATGAGTCACCAACACATCTCCCGCAAAATTTGAATATTATGTGCAATGGATTTTTAAAAAATTGGCCTCTAATGGTGACTGCACATTGGCTACTTTTATGCACTTGTGTTGTGGTAACATTGAAAATCACTTGATGGCTTGATTATGAGAGATGCAATCACACTTTGATTTACAAACGATTTACCCTCATTTTTAGGACTTAGGAAAATTCACTTTTGAAAGGCAGGTATGTTATTTAGCGGATACAAATATAGAAAAAATTTAAGTTAAGTTATTCAGTAAGGAGTACCAATCAATTCAAATGTTAGTTTTTAAATTGTTAACTTTAAGTCAAATGGCAAACTGATTGGACTCACCAATCAAACTGTAAGAAAGAGTATTTTGAACCTTCTCCAGATACACAATCATGGTGTTACAATAAAATACTCTGCTCTAGTATCACAACTCCCCAACCACAATTCCGAGGAGAGATGCCCTCGGGTGAGTACCGGACTGAGTGCCTCCACCCCTCTCGGTGCTCATCCCCATCTGAAAAATGCACCACCACTCTCCGGCTGGGTCAGAGCCAATTCCCCAAGCACCACCCTTCTGAACAATGTACATTCACCAGAGACGAGATGAAACAGATGATGAGAGCACCAACAACACTTCTCATTGACAATGTCCCCACATGGAATGACGATTATTTTAATGCAATAACAATGGCACCCCGGTTTGACTCCACTGAGGCTCGAGATTACAACAAGAACACACATGCCACGATAGGAAAACCACGTACAATTCTGAAACACAGCCTCACGCAGTCCGCTTGGTGGCAAACTCATGGAGGATGTCCCATGCCATCCCGACATTGTTGCGTGTGATGCCTAGTGCCCTGATGACCTCATCCTGCGCATAGCCCTCCGATGTCAACCTCGCAATGTACTCCATGTTGAGGTTTTCATAGGGGGGGATGGCCGACGACGACTGGGGGTCATCTTCCTCCTCGGCTTCGTCACTGCCATTGCCCATGGTGCAGTTTGGCGATGATGACTCACCCCCATCACCCCCTGAACCTCTTGTAGCAGCCCCCCCAAAGTCTACCCGGGAGTCTGGGGTGGCCCCCTCTTCCCCCCCCTTGTGCAGAGGTGAAGCCATCACTATCCGATTGTCCAGAGGACTCCTGGAGCTCCCACCTCCTCCTTCTGGGTCCGTCCGCTGCTGGCTTAGATCCACCACCAGCATTGTCACATGCTTCGGGGTGGTGCTTTGGTGCCTCTGCTGCTGCTGGCTGGATGACCGCAAGTTGCTGTGGAGAGCACCAAAATGGTCAATAAGGTACTGTATGCTATTTGCATCATGCCCATGGTCAAACTCGGCCACACAAGATTCCTAGAGGACTAAATGACTGTGAGGACGGCCCACGACATGAGGAAAATAATGACAGACATTGTAGGGAAGAAATGTGTTTGAGTAGACACATAATGAGTTTAACTGATAAAATGGTTATTGAGTGGTCTCTGACCATACTCTGCAATAATGGCCCGCAGTCATGTTAATCAACAATGGGTGCTCATATAGCAGTTACTTACCACTGATACTTTTTCTCATAGAGAGCTATTCAAATTTTCCTCAAAAAGATTCTCTCATAATATTCTGAATCAATTGAAGGGTTTTCAATCCAAAAGTAATGTTCTGGGATACATAATGTTAATGTTTTGTACCAATTGTTATCATCTCATTAAAAATGAACAAGCTTATATTCACAATTTGCCTTTTTACAGAATGAATGTATGGGCTATTCAATAATTCCTTGGAAAATCCAAGAGTTTTGTTTATTTAGGAAAATGAAAAAAAATTAGTTTCATACAGAGATCAAAAACATCCATATACAAGTCTTAACACCAAAAGAGAACAAAGATGGATGAAGTTCATGTCACATTGGATGATTGCATGATGCATGAATTGGATTGGATGATGACGCTTGGCATGATTGGATGAAGTTTATAGCACATTTGCTCCTGTGTTTGCAACTATTTACAATTAGGTAAATGAGTTTAAATGTGGTCGCACATCCAAACATGACGAACATCTTTCGGGACATCCAGAGGAAGTGACTTCCTCCAAAATGATTGACAAAATCTACAATATGGTTTTGAGTGATTGACAAATTAAAGTTCGTGAAATAGTTGATTCCACAGGCATATCACAAGGTACAGTGTTTTCAATTTTGCATGAAAAATTGTTTGTGAAAATAATCTCAGCAAGAAGGGTGCCACGCTTGCTCTTGGTAGAGAATAAAGGCAATTGCGTGGTTGATTCAGAGCCTGGTTGGCCCCTTTTCCGTCACAATCTTGATGAGTTTCTACATCGATACACAACTGTGGATTTTGCATAGGTACACTACTATGCACACTCTAAAGACAAAGGAACAGCAAAAACAGAGGCTTTCTAAAGGGCATCTTCTGACTCTGAAGAAGGAGATGACGGTGAAATTGGCGGACGAGGTAATGGCCACCGCTTTTTGGGAAGCAGGCAGAATAACCTACATTGATTACTTGCAAATAGGTCAAATGATTAATGAAGAGTATTTTGGGCCATTATTGCAGCGATTGAGTGAAAAAATCAAGAATAAAACCTTCATTTGGCAGACAAAAAATTCTAGTCCATTAAGGCAAATTATGGGAAATTACACGTGCACAGTTTCAATAGCCAAAATAATGGAATTAAAAGTACAAATTATTACATCTACTTTATTCACCAGATTTGGTCCCCAGTGACTTTAAAATTTCCAACAAAAAATAGGCACAGTGGTAAACAATCCACGTTGAGTGAGGAGGTCATCACCAACACAGACGTCTATTCTGAGGACCTTCCAAAATTCTACTTTTAGGATGGCTAAAAAAATTGGAGAAATGCTAGGAAAAGTGTATTGAGCTAAAAGAAGATTATATTGAAAAAGAAAAACAATCTAGTCAATAAAGGTTTTCTCTGGTCTTCCACTGGGTAAGGTGTTCCATTTTGGCTAATGTTTTAATCAACATGGAACCAGATCATACTTTAAAAACAATATACAAAAACTAATTTGTTTTCCTATTTTTCCTAAGGGCTTATTGAACAACCAAAGTACCTTCACAGGCTCTGCTCAATTTGCACATTCCTCTACATATTCCACAGCAGTGGATTTGTTCATCCACCCCATCAGCAGAGCTCACTAATGAACGATAGGCAAGATGTTATAATGGGGTATGCAACCAGATGAGAGAATATTACAACTGCTGTGACAAGATTAGCACATTGAGACTTTAAACATTGAATGAATGGCAGTAGTTATCTTGACATGCTAAAATTATGAATACATTTACTAGGTAACTCAAGATATCCTCTTTTATGAACATCAAATTAGTTAAAATCTTGAAGTTCAGACAATTACTGTCCATAGAAATTCATCAACAGATAAATGAATATTAATTGGCACAAAATATAAAGAACTAGATTACAAGCTTATAAAAACTAATTCTGCAAGAGAAACTGGCAAAATATATCAGTTTTAAATTTCAATGAAGGATCATATTATTTTCGTTATTTAGTGGTCAATTTTCTAAACATTTACATCCATTCCAATCCACTCATTATTCATAATTCTTAACCTATTTATTTACACAGTGAATTGTGTAACCAACTTTTGGCTATTTTCTTGTATGAAACTAACATTAAGGATTCTGGCCAAAATTTCAGAAAGACCAGAATGCAATTCAATTTGTGGTTAAACGTGTGCAATGTAAACATTGTGGGTACTTTTAGTCAGATGCATCCATTTCTGGTTCAAAATCAGCTTTCAAAAACATGAGACAGTGGAACCTCGTAATGCATGATCCATTCTGCAACCTTTCTCGTAAGACAAAAAACTCGTTAAGTAAATCATTTTTTCCCACACAGAGTAATGTAAAACACTACAATGCATTCCATGCTAAAAATAATAAATTTTGGGCAAGGTTCATTCAAAAGAAATTTATACAGACATTATTTAAGACTGGTCGACATTCACCCGTCCTTCTATTGCGAAATGAAACCACTGGGAATGTGAATTCAATTTATAGAAAAAAAAGATTTGAAATAATAGCTTAATAATTTATTTTACGTTCATAATTTATTTTTACCTGAATTTGCCAAAAGACATTTGTTTTTTCTGACTCTTAAATTTTATTTGAAAATGCAACACAGAATTATCGTTGAGTAAATTTTTAGTGCACGTAGTCTTATTAGAGTGATGCTTCACTCTATACGATGCAACAGAGAATTATAGTCTTCATCTCTCCCTCTATTGTGGTATGAACCAACCTGGAATACGAATTAGATTTGTAGGAAAAGCAAATTAAAATAATTAGTTTACAATTTGAATACATATCTAATTCTTTTTTACTACGAGACTGTTGAGGCACATTTGTTTTTGGCCACTCTTTAAAATTCAGGAGAGGAAAACACACATTATCATCATGTCAATTCGTGGCGCAAGTAACAACAGCAGCATTAGGGTTATGTTTCTTAATGTACAATGCAACAGTTTCCCCTACTTTCAGCATTTCTCTTATTGCACTAGATAATTGCTGCTTTGCTGTTACCTCCTCCTCCTCAGACATACTCTCCTCCACAAACTTCTTCCTGTGAAACGCAATGGAGCTCCATTGGCTCTTTGGTATTCAGCTCCGGACTGTGCTCCTCCACAAGATCATCGATAACAACGTTAAGGCCTGCCAACCCAGAGGTTTGATCTCCACTATGGTGGGTTTTTGTACACCTAGGGTTTGTAATTGTTTTTATAGTTATTTTCAAGTTTAAAAATTAGATGCAAAGGGCAATTAATGGTTGCTTTTGGATTAATGATAGATATACCAATGAGAGAATAAACATTTTGGATGAATTTTAAAACAATCAGGGCTTACTTTAATATACTTAATGAGTTTGGCTTGATTGATTCCATGGGAATTTCCTTTTGAGTAACAGACACTTTCAGGAGGTCTCTGGGCTTCTGGGTGTTGCATTGGTCCACTGGTGATGTGATGACATTTCATACCATCATAGAATACATCTTCAGACCAGGAAATTACTACTTCAGTTTCTCGTCGGAATACATATAGAGCCGTGAAACATCATCACATCAATAGCGGGTCACAAGGACCTAAAAATCCAGAACCTTTCTGAATTAAAGTGCTGGAAAAAACTTGAGCAGATATTGCTACAGCCACAGTCAATCATTTTCTGCTGAGCGCAGAAACTTGATAAAATTTGTTAGCAATGGCAGCATACTGCTGGAAGCACAATTCATTGAAGTGTACTGATCATTTGGATTTCTCCCTAAGCTAGAGTTTGTTGAGAGGGTGCCTCACCTGGGATTTGGTGCACTGAACGGTGGGTGGGCGTTGGTGGGAACCCGGAGTGACTGTTGAGAGCCAGCGGAGTATGGCTGGGAGTCAATTTCGACCATGAGACTAGCCATGCTCACGGAATGGTTCACGGGTGGGGGAGCAGATCCTGAAATCAGAGGAGTGGATGAGATGGAGGATGAAACACTGCAGTGATATATCATATTTAAAACCAAATCACTCTCAGGAGTTTGAATAGCGGCAACTCCCCCTCGTCATAGCAAGGATCTGAAAAATGCATCTGCCCAACATTTAACTATATCTTCACATTGCACAATAATTTCACTACCTCAGCAAGAAGTTGAATGTTATTACAGGACTGATCATGGCAATGCAACACTGGAATGCCAGAGGGCTTCATGAAATACAATTCTATTTTACTAGCCCTATCTGAATTCCTTTGTCATGCTCATAACATCATGTGAAGCAGATGGTAGCCTGTCTCATATTATTTCAGGCTAGGGAGCACAAATCAGTTTAATTCATGCAAATTAAAGCCAAACGTTTATCCTACCCCATCACCTTGAGCATTTTGCAATATATACAATATTTTGCAGAAATTTTCTCTTTCTGAGTGCAGGCACTCTGACAGTAGACTTGTAATCCTAATAATTGAAGAGAAATCAGCAATCACATCAAAATTCAGTTTAAGGATGTCTCTGGTGGTTGTACACTTTCTCCAAAACCCTGAAGGAGTTACATTATGCATCTATATAGTTGGATGAGCTATTTGACATGGGTCACTGTGCATGTGCAATGCTGGCCCAAACACTTGTGGGCTTGTTATAGAAATGATTCTGGAGTGAGGGTTAAACTTAGCCATTGGGCCAATGGAACCAAAATACCACTGCTACCTTCCCACTCAATCAAGTCATTGCATTCTATTCAAGCATGGTATTCCCCTCACCCCTAGAATGAGCATATCATGTTGGAAGAGTAACAAAGCCTGCCACTATCACTTCACATCCTTTGGAGTTTCTTCCATTAGACATCAGAGTGTTAGCAAGAATTCAAGAGCTCTACGGCCTCTAGGTTAAATAATAATAAGGGGGAAAAACTCCACTGGCCGTAAAAAACAGTCGCAACTCTTGTCAGACCAAATTGTTGTGTTGGTATTCGCGGGAACCAACCACAACCTTTGCCTTACCAACACAACAATTTGGTCTGACGAGAGTTGCGACTGTTTTTTACGGCTAGTGGAGTTTTTCCCCCTTATTATTATTTATCAGAGTGTTAAATTAATTTCAATTGTTAGAGGTATCAAGAATCTGTCAATCACATATTCTTTTGGCCTTCACATTAGAATTATCTGCACAGGTACATCTAGTAAATGTATACATGAGAAGATTGTTGTGAATATTTGGGATCAGATACAACTTTCTATTGTTTTAAGCTCACCTTTGTGGAAGTTCATGTTCATTAAATAAGGAAACACAATGTATACACATTCACTGTTCTTTATTATCGTACGACTAGTTTCAATGCTTAGGCGTCATCATCAGGTACAAAAAGTTTTTGTACCTGATGATGATGCGTAAACGCTGAAAAACCGATAAACGTTGAAACTAGTCATACAATAATAAAGAACAGTGGACGTATACAGATACAACTTACATAAATTATTAGACCAAGTATGTAGCTAATATGCCAATGTATATGTCTGTCAAATACTGGATAGACTGAAGGGTTCACTCCCTTTGCCACATCTGTTTTCACTCCCTGGGTACATTTTTCCAAGAATGAGACTCAATGGCCCAACACATTTCTCATTTCTACAAATCTAACGATGCAAAGTTTTCTGATTCCAAGAAAAAGTTTAAATAAACACACACATGGTTCACATTACAAGATGACATATTTATCGATTTTTCAAAAAATGATGAAAACATCCAAGTAGAAAAATATGAAGAAGATCAAAATGCTTTAAGCTGGTACTGTTTGCATTTAATTATTTACTTACATGTAGACTAATTATTTCCCAATAATTGATATGGTACTTCGCAGGGAGCAAAATATGCAAAAATAACTTTTACCTTGAAAGCATTTTAGGTTCCACATTAAACTATAAGGAAATACCACATTTCCCAGCCCATTGGAGTTTGCACAATAATAAGTGGCATAAGATTGCATAAGGTGCACTGTGATTTTTCATGTTAGAAATAATAAAAAATACTTGGATCATACAGAAAAGGATCAAAGTATTACAATGTTAAAGAATGATACAAAGAAAATGCAATTGTTACATTAAAAAATTAGCAACCATACCAATGTGTACTCAATGCAGAATCCCAAAAATTTGTCCACTGCTGATAAATCATTTCAGCAGTTATTTTCACTTTCCTCATTCACGTTGTAATCTTCACTTCCATTCAGCACGTTGAAAAATCCAAATTTTGAAAAGACATTATGATAATCAAACTTTCAACTTTCTGCCATGACTTTTTCAGCCAAACACAAACCCTAAAAATTGACAGCCATTCCATTCTTTCTATCCACCTGGCATCATGATTTGGTGTCCTGTACAACCTTTCTTTCGCATTCAAGTGGTAGTTTTTGTGCCATTGTAGATCTGGTATGCATTCACAGATCATTTATCTTCATGAATATATCACACTATGATGTTGCCCCAGGAAAATTGGCAATATACATATCTATTGTTAATTCTCACACTTCAATTAAAATAATTTTTGTTCAAACAGTGATCCCATTCATTCTTCCTGTGATTTATCAACCCGTTGTTATCAAGCTTTGGCCACCTAGGAGCACATGAATGCTAAGTTTTTTCCTTGTATCCTCATTTACTAAATCCATATTCTGTTTCTGCCATTCTTGCATCATGTTCTCAGTTGGAGGTGAGCCAAAAGTCCTTTCACTTGCTCTGTTCCATGTCCTGAAGTGCAAATCACAACTAAAAGCTTGAAAGTACTACTGCATCACAATATTTTCTCTTTAGATCCCATGAGCTTATTATAACTTTAACTTTTTATGCAACACTTGGTTTCTGTTATTATTTTGATACTATCAAAATTGGAATTAAAGGCAGCCATTTTCTAAGCCTTTACTACACTCTCATACTAATTAAAGTTGAAAGTCTTTAGATTCCAGAGTTTATCATGAGAGATACAAGGTGTTAGCAAAGGGGCAACATCCCCATTTACCCATTGCCTATTTTTACGTTTCACATCCGCACCACATGTGAGATACACCTGTATAACTAAACATGATACATTGCCTACATTTACGACATATTTTGGAATTATTTTAGGAAGTCCTATCAAGGAAATATCAAAACTCTAACCCTTAATTCTGTCTAAAAACATTGATATTATCGAATTTTGCGATAAGACCAATCATTTTCCTATATCTGATGTGAGATACAATAATAGTACATATTTTTTATGTCAAATTGGCTTGTGTCTCATAAGGTTGAAGTTATACCCTGTTATATGCCCATAGGCCTATTAGAAGACTATTTAAGGGCGCATTTTGCAGCAAAGAAAGTGCAATTTATGGGCCAGGAAAGGATGATATAGCCATGGATACAAAACAAAAAAAGCTGATAAAATCAACAAAAATTCACATTCTAAAAGGAGTTTTTCAGTTGTTGATGTGCAGTGCACCAGAGCATGGATGGAACAAGGCTTAATTCTTTGGTTAAATTTAGGCTCATAACTCACTGTCATAGCTCAATTATTATATATTCAGATGATTGATAGGAAACAGTTCTACATTGACATTTTTAATTATTCACATTACCTATTTCCCATAAATTAGCAACCCTAAAGTCTCACCTGCTAAATTAATGTATCCACAGATAAAACCTGGCTCTATGAATTTCTCATATCAAAAAATATAGATATCAGAAGTTACATGAAAATCCTCAGAACCACTTCTAAAAAATGTTTACCTACATACATTAATTAATATGCACAAACACACAGACAATTGTAGACAGTATTATATTATAAGATATTAGAATATCAAATAATTTTTAACACATGAAGAAGCACAAAATAAGTGGTTCCTGTAGTTCTCATTTTCTATTTGAGTCTTAACTGCATCGATTCTTGAGAATAACCAGCAATTTAGAATCTAATAGGTTTACTCAAGAGCCTCCATGGTAGAGGTTGAGGTTTGGCATATTACTTCCTGCTAACGAATGTCAATAAAACAGTAGGTGATTGCAATGAATGAGGTGGTGTTTTCACTTAGGAGAACAACGGCTTCACACAACACCAATAAGCAGAGTGATAATCAACAAACCAAATGAAATATTTTGCTGGAATGCAGGCTGGAGATGAATTTACCATTTAAATTACAAGCGGCATGGCACTGAGACCATTTGTGGATTTCCACTGCCAAACTCTCTCCATAATTCCCTCCAGAGCATCGGGAATCTAATGGAAGTGCTTTTCTGCAAACCGTCCTTCAATACTGTGCATTCTCAAAGGCCTCTGACAAACACAAAATGGATTTTAACTTAAATGAAACAGTGTTTTGGACAGGAAATCCTGAAATACTCAACATACTCTTGCCTTGTTAAAAAGATTCGTCTCTTTTTCCTCAAGTCTCAGAGAATGATGATGTGCTTTCTGACTCATTCCCCCAAAAGAGGGCTTCCCTGACAATTTGGGCCTTTGCATTCTATCTTAGAATATTGCAATGAGCAAATACTTCAGTGTTTTGTTGGGCAGGAAACATAATAGCTTCTGTTTGGTTCCCTTAGCAAATGTGTGTGGAGAGGTGATGTAGTTGGTCACACACCGAGACAAATCTTGGTGTTCTCATAGCTGGGGCCCTCCTCGGCGATGCCCCCTAGGGTGTCTGCGGTCCCTCCGCTGTGCTGCCGCTGCAGGCACGTTGAGGAGGCCGAGGTGAGCAAACTGGCTGGGGGCTGAGCGGGAGAGGATGGTTGCTTAGGCAAGGGGGCAGTGGTGAGGGGGGTTGGGGGCCAGTGTGAGGGGGCCAGGGGAGGGGGCAGGTAGCCAGCAAGGGGGGATGGGGAGGAGGGGTGGTGGAGGGAGGGGCACGACTGGTGGTGGGGGGGGCGGCAGTGGGGGTGGCACCGTTGGTGCAGAGGGTGTGAATGGTGCAGGTGTAGGGGAGAGTGGTGTGGGGCAGGGGGTGCATTGGGCAGTGGCGGCAGCGAGGATGACTGGAGTACCGATGAACTGGTGCTATTGGTGCCACTGTCCCTTGCGTGTAGCATGTCGTAGCTCGGGTCACTGGCCACTGGGAATGCAAAACAAGGCATCTCCATTAAGATGGTGCATTGAGTAACAATTGAGCATGGTCCTGGAACTTCGGCACCAGTCGGGTTAGGGTCTGTCAGATTTCCACAAAAAAGTAGTCGCCATGTCCTGTCTCTTTGCCAGTGGGGAGAGGGGCAACGGGCAGGATTTTGATCATGTTCCAGAAGTAAAGTATAAAGTTAAGTATACAGTGAAAAATATGTATGGATCTTATCGAATAAAACAAACTTTGGGATTACAATGCAACAATTTCAGAGAGTAAAAATCATTCGCCTTGACCGGGATCCAGGTTCGAATCCCGGTCAAGGCGAATGATTTTTACTCTCTGAAATTGTTGCATTGTAATGCACACATAGCGGATGACTCTGTTAAAGTTACTGTTGCAGCATCTCCCGCAGTTCCTTTGAAACTTTGGGGTTCTTGAATTTCTTATTTTTCTTTAGCAGGAGCTTCCCCTTGCCATGTACTTGCAGTTGAGCAAGATATAACTGTTACAGCTTATACAAAATAAAAAATTGCTGAATCACAAAATCTATTTCATTCTGTTAATTTGAAATGGGGAAAGTAACACCGAAATTTCGCATAGGTATCAACAAAGAATACAACGTTAGTGACATGGCCAAAAACATTGAATAGATTGAAAAAGGCAGAGAAAGGAAGGGTTGAGGGTTTAGTGGTCACCAACACAAAATTTTCAAGTGAAGAGACGTACTGATATCAGTCACCGGTGTTGTTCCTTCAGGAGTTTCACGATCCCTTTCAGTTGATATTGTCACGGTGAGCGAACAGGGATGTGGTGGAGCCGAGGGGGCTGATGACGAGGAAGGAGACGATAATGACGACAATGGCTGGTAGAGGGCAGAGGATGCAGTCGAAGCGGAGGTGTGGATGATTGATGGCATAGGCACTTGGATTGGGGGAAGAGGGGCATCCTCCTTTGGCACAGTCAACTGCGGTACGCTGCAGCCGTTGCTGTAGAGTCAAGGGAGAAGACTAAAATTGCATTTATAATGTTATGCCCATGAGCATGTAGCCACGACAATCAATGAATGAACATCATCTATGCCATTTTGGGTCACTCAAAACAACAACAATGCATCCATTGCAAAGACTGTTATGCCATCACAGGTGTGCATGCACTTTCATTCCCAAACACACAATAGACATGCTTAATCTTAAAATTAACAAATCTTGAAACCAACATTTGAGAATTCCACTCAATCCATGGAATCATCATGGGATTGCAGTAAATCCAATTATCACTATAAGGATTTCAAGAAGATTGAAAAATGGGGTTTGATCTGAACAATTTTGGATCCAATGCATTTCTATTAAACTTGATTACTACATGATTATTGACTATTAAGTTCAGACACAAACTGTGAACATATACAGGGTGCTACCCAAAAGTGGTAGGACTGATTTTTTTACAAGAATTTAATTGACGATATACTTGCATCGACCTTTGATCCTCAAAGTATGCTCCTTGAGCTGCTACACACTTCGTATAACGTTGCTCCCATTCCCCGTATGCCTGCTGGAAATTTTCTTTGGGGATGCCGTTGATGACCCTCGTCGAAGCCTCTTCAATGGCCTTTATTGAGTCAAAACATCGTCCCTTGAGCTGTCTTTTCATCAGGGGGAAGAAGAAGAAGTCCGGTGGTGCCAGATCGGGAGAATAGGGTGGGTGCGGCAATGTGGCAATGCCATATTTGGCCGGTAGCTGTCTATCGACGAGCACCCCATGGCACAGCTCATTGTCATGATGAAGCACCCAGCAGTTTGCAATGGCCGGTCGGACTCTTTTCACGCGTTCTCGGAAGCGGGTGAGCACCTGCACGTAAAAGTTCGCATTCACAGTCTCCCCTGGTGGGACAAACTCCTTGTGAACCACTCCATGACGGTCGAAAAACACAATCAACATCGTTTTGATTTGCTCATGCGAGCCTTTTTTGGACGTGGGGACGCGGAAGTGTGCCATTCCGCGGATTGTCTTTTCGTTTCGGGGTCATATTGAAAAACCCATGTTTCATCACCAGTTGTCACATTGTCCAAACAATTTTCATCTTGGTGCAAATTGGCTAACACTTCTTCGGAAATGCGCACACGCATTGCCTGTTGGTCGACACTCAGAATTTTCAGCACCATCTTGGCGCACACCTTGCGCATGGCCAAATCCTGTGAAATAAATGCGTTGGACGTTGGATGCAGAACGATCCAACTGGTCTGCAATTTCTTCACTGGTTAAGCGTTGGTCTGTGTTCAGCAGTGTCCTCACTCTGTCCACATTTGTGTCGGCTCTTGCCGTCGACGGCCATCTTCAACGATCTCCCTACCCTCTTTTAACAACTTGTGCCACTCAAATACTTTGGAACGGCTTAAGGCAGTGTCCCCATAAGCCTGCTTGATCACATTGAGGGTCTCAGTTGCCGTCTTCCCGAGTTTCGCACAAAACTTCACGGAATAACGTTGCTCTAAATTCAGATTCATTTTGTTTTTTGACGCGAACAAAAAACTTGCTTCACTAAAAACGGTGTCCTCACTCAACAACAGCCCGCAGGCGACTGAGGTTGGTGTCGGTCTGTTGCTAAGAGCCCTCTCCACCGCTCAGTTCGTGCCAGAGAAAATCAGTTCTACCACTTTTGGGTGCGACCCTGTATATGCCTCAAGCCCCTTTATGATTCTACATGACTACATATATTTATTGAATTTATACCTCACTTCAAAAAAACATTTGATGCCAATATTTTAAGGGATGATTTGGGTTGATATTCAAATTCACAATTGCTTGCTGGTCAAACGTATCACTAGAGACTTTCAGACTCAGGGAGTCAATGTTGGAAGATGTAAGACCATACATCTTCCACCACAGACATTCCAGTATTTCCTAGGAAGCATTTTCACATTGGACGCTGGCTCACTGCTCAGTCACCATGCATTCGTGCAACCCAATGGAATGTGAAACAGGTGGAAGCTGATGAGTTACCAGGAATTTGGATGTGGGTCCAACCCATATCACCAAGGATTGGCGAGAGTCGGAAAGGAGATATAGGGAGTTGCAAAGCATCCCTGGAAATCAGAGTCATGCGTGAGAATCATGAGTGGAATTATACCTAAAATTAACACCAAGGGTACAAGACAGTTTTCCATACATGCAGAATCATTTAGAATTTGGATGCTTCGAAAGAGGTTTGTACAAAATTCAAAACAGCCGCAACTCAAGAGGGCTTTCTTTCTCCTGCCTCTTAAAAGTGCAATAATTAACAATATGGCATTTTTACAATTCATACTCTAGATGGTTATACAAACAATTACAATATTTCAAGTTAAAGCAACTATTTCAATGAAGGAATTTAAAAAATAGTATAGCTTTTCCTCTGAACACATTTTCTCATGATTTTTTTTCATGTTGGCGAGATGTAAATTCCATCACCTTGGAGATGTCCCTGGACTGGTGAGCGTGGGTGATGCCCTGCGCGGGGGGAGTGGGGGTGGAGGTGCAGAGGGTGACACGCCCAACACAGCCCGTCGGCCCATCTGTGGGGAGCAGCGTGGTGACATCATGGGACTCCTGTTGCACTGTGAGTGGTGAGGTGAGCATCGGAGTAGACATCGAGAGGAAAGGGGGTGGGAAGGGGTGGCGGGGAGAGAGAACAGTCTCAATGTAGGACACAACAGAGTAACACACAATGCTGCTCACTCAAACGCCGCAACAAAGCAGCATGAGGCTTCTTGCACCAGTCACAAAGTTTTATCCATGCTATTTGAATGCCCCCTAATCAATGTCTGGGCAACGGGACGAAGATTAGATCAACATTTACAGCAGTCTACTCTATATGCAGGTTGGTTGCCAGTACCACTGACAAATTTCAAAGCCCCAACGAACCCATGATACCAAACTCCACAAAGTCCTAAGTTAACATACAATTAATACACCATTCTTCAAATCTGCACACTCTCTTCTGCATCTGACACACACCCATTCTCTCCGCCTGCCTCACTCAATTGGAACCACTACCTTCTCCCCTCCTCCTAATTATAGTCACAACACGCCACAGGCATCTTCAATATTCTTCGTTGCTGTACAATGCAACCTCCAGCCTGCTCTCTTTCAATTCTTCCCACCAACCTTCTCTTCTTCCCCTCTCGCCACCTAATCAAGACTTACACTTCCCACCCACTCGAGGCACCCAAGTCAGTCGATCCTAAGCCCCCTAGGAGAATTTGCCACTACCACCAAGATCTGCACCGACGACGGCGGCTCCAGGCAGGCTCGAGCCCAGACCCTTCTGCGCACGCCGCCACCGCGACCCTCCTACTCGTCGCCGCATCAAGCGACACTCAACCCAGAGCCGAGTCCGCCCTGCAGTGACGGCTTCAGCATGACGCTTCACCGGCATCCATTTTCAGGACTTTATTTTCTTTCCCTTTCCATCCATTTCACTCTTTCCATTCTCTTCCAAGTATCAACATTCTCCAAACTAACTGTAAGCCCATAAAACTGTAGCCTCATTTATCCAAGTTCCCAAGCAATACAAAACTATGCCAAATTACAGTCTTGGCCAGTCTTCTTTTTAGAGCTCTACCTAAGATCCCTGACATCAACTCCCACCGCTTCCTTAAAGATTCTTAGCCCAATACAATACCTATGTAGGTAGCCTTCTATTTCTCAAGAAACTCACCACTTTCATTTGTTTATGATAAAGGACACAGATAAAAGAAAAAAATTCTTGATGAACTTGATTGTTCGGTACCCATGTCTCCATTTTTAACCATTCAATAATCATGGTTTTTGCCTGGCAATATCTGATATTTGGGTATATGTGAGATTGAAAGGTGTGGTTTGATTTGGAAACCCCATATGTTCAAGTGGACAGGTGCTGGATGATATGCTAAGAGAAGATAATCCCGAAGCTAATAAATTTATGCAAAGGGATACACAAATGCTGGTGTTTCTGACAACATAGGTGACCACCATCAGTGAATTGGATCCAATGGGCAGTGATTCTGAAAAGATGCTGAAGCAAGACTCAAAAATCAAATGCTAACTCAAGTTAACTTTGAATCTTCTCTGTGGCTTCTGTAGCATTTTACTAAATTGGTCTGGGATTAGCTTCACACTCAAGTAGATATGATGATCAGCTGGATTTCCTGGCAATGGGATCTAGATCAACACTCTTTTTAGTGGACATTTACATGGAAAATTTGGAAAAAAAGATGTTTTTGTGAAACATCCTCTCTTAGAAAATGTTCTCAACTGGTTCAGATATATATGGATGATGTATTTTGTGAATGATGAGGCCTTCCAGGCAATTATACAATTCCATAAGTGATAACATGAGGGGATAAACAGATAAAATTTATCAGTGAATTGGAAAAAAATGAGCACCTAACTTTCCCTGGAACCAACAATGATATTCCTGGACCACTATTCAATTTCTTGAGTTTCAGAGAACAACTCTACACATACTAAATAATAAAGAGTAAAGCCTCATTAATCGGGACTCTATAGGGCCAGAGGTCTGGACTGACTGGGGATTTTACACAAGTAACCTCAAAGAGTATTTTCCGCCACTATTCTTGTGTGCTCTTAACCTCGAATTACTTTAAATAACATTATATGTTGAACAGGAAACTTTGAGAATGAAAACATTTTAGGTAAAGTTGACAATCCTATTTGAATTAATTGCATCATTGAATGCATACTCTCGAAATTTACTCAGTTATTCTTCTAAGCAACTTCATCCAACAATGGCAATGCATCATTAGCTATGTTATTAATGATATTATTGCATTTATTTGATCTATTTACTTAAGTTAACAGAATTGATCAAATTTTCATTAACATATTTATGTTTAACTTTAGAAAATTGTACTAAAATTCATTTGTAAATTACTCTTCTAACAATTTAAATTCCTCCATCCTACTCTGGAAGAACGTAAGCCATGAAATAACATTTAAATTATGAGATTCACATGTTCCCTAAATATCCAGAATCAATCTCTATGCATATTATGCTTATGCAGAGCTGCAAAATTGTATTTTGTAAAATTTGGGGGAAATCTGACTTGCACTCACTCACCCGTCCGTCAGCAGTTTCCGAGCGAGGGGAGAGTGCCAGGGCTTGGAGGCAACTGCTGTTGCTGTTCCATATCGTTAGTTCCTGGACAAGATGGAAAGGAGAAATTACTGTGACTCACTACCACAAGCATACACAATAAAGTTGATACACACCCCTTCAACAAATACATTTCCAAAGAAATCTCCAAAAGGCATAGTTCATTCCCTCATGATGCCATCAGTAGACACTCAGTTGTATACATTGCATATTGCACTCAAATTCTTGAACCTCAAACACAGCATTTTGCAATCAAATTAGAAAATGACATTTTTAATACATGGGCATATGCAAAAAGTTTATTGGTTTAAAATTAGCAGAGCAAGGGCTTATTAAGATAATTTTTACTTGAATGTATCTGCTGAGACCTGAAATTCATTGTGAAAATTATTCCATACAAAACATTCACAGTGAAACATTGGCGCCTCAAACAGCAAGGGTTAACCATCCAACAATAATACTCATTTTTACAAACATGCCCACTTTGCAATAGAAACTCTGGCCTTATACTATAATTATAATCATAATTTTAACTACCTAGGTCAAATCAGTGAATAGATAAAAAATCAAAAACCAAATTGAATGGCATCTCTGACTGAAAATGGTAATTTTTTTCAAATGAGGGTGGATTCGAGCTATAGCTTTTGAAGATAAATTACATTAAAAAATCAATACTTCATTTACAGACTCAGTCTATGGCTTAAAGAAGATATTCAAGAATATGCCTTACTTGCTTCCCAGTGACAGTTATGCAGCTCTTGCACAGTAACTATCTTTCATTGAGTACAATTTAATGAGAACTACGGATAAATTACCTATCCCAAACCTTTGCTAATTGAAGTGAGGGATTGATTAGTCAGCTCATTGGCCGTGACTGGCTTGACCATCACAAACTGATACAATAAATTGTCAAAAGGGCCATTGCTTTGATGAGGTCTTTCAAAGAAACTGTGGTTTGCTTGCATTATGTTTATAGCAAAGGTTGCAATGGAGCCAAGTAACCAAGTGGTGCATTTTATGTGTTCCCACGGAGTCATTTCATGCCATGATGGAGGTCACAACACCAAGGTAGAAAACATATGCTACAAAACTATTTAATAGTGGGAGATAAATGAACAATGGAGCATGCATTGAAATTGCAGATGTTATATTCAGAAAGCAAGAATGGTGCATGAACAATCATGTTCATATGGCTTAAACTTGAATTTGGGAGGTCAGAGTTGAATTCATTATCCTGGCTTTTTGATACATTTTCTTGATGTTGTCTGGTTGTTCACTGATTCAAAATTTTCATTGCACATGGATGATAGTTTCTCGTTTCTCACGATTTCTGTTGAGTCAATTCAATTTGCTGGACCTTAGTTTTGCTGGGGTTGAAGTCAGGTTAGTTATATACAGTAGGTACATTACAGTTTTAACATGAACCTCTGCCAAATGTCACTCGAATGATAATGGCCATTAGTTGAGGAACCTGTTTTGCTGAATTATAGAACATGTACTCGCATGTATACCCCTCCCCCCAGTTGGTAAACAAGGATAATCACATGCCACAAAACATGCACAATGTGAAGCACAGCTGGAGCAGGTAACATTCCAGGGAAAACACAAACGAAAAAACCAGGACAAGGAATTCATTCAAAAAAAAGCCATTAATACTGAACACTAGCACGTGTTGATATTCTTCTCAGATTCTTTTCATAGAAGCAAGTGACACAATAAGTGTATCACTTGGAATCAAAAGGAAGGATGATGATGGGCCACTGACCTCTATCAAAATGGTGGCCCTGAATCCAATTGATTGTGGCTCTTGGCCGAGGCCAATGAGACCTCCAGTTTGTTCCAGAAACCACTTTAAACTTGGAAGTAGCCAAATGTGTTTTATGAAAATGAGCGTTGCCCTGCAGAGAGGTGGATTCATGGTACAAAAAACACAACATGAGAAACACTCATCATATAAGTGATTGTGGGTAGGAAAAAATGGAAATTTGAAGAACATAAGGAGCCCAAAAATTACTTTGAAAATGACATTTAAGATGAAAAATGAGAATGAGGCATAAGCTGTCACAAGAAGTGTTAAGACTTTTAATTATTAAAATCGTAATGAATCAGATGCTTGACATGCAATTGATAGCCATGCTCATTGCTCCCAATATTGAAAATTAACAGATAGAAATTTTAATGGTGAATTTTGCAGATCACTAGCTTAGAAGCAAATTACTATTTACGCTCAGACATGCTTATATTTTTCCCAACATGGAATTTATCCGTGACTGCATTTATTGTGAGTGGTGGTACACATTATAGTACATTTATCTTTAATTGAAATACTTCTCAAAGTGGTAGAGACATTTAAAAAAAAGAATTCAATTTCATATTTAATAATTAGCAAAAAGAAGGGAGTTAATGAATCGGATCTTAATTGATTTAATGAAGGGATTAGTGGCAAAACTGATGCGGGGTATGTCCTTATATAACTCCAAACCCATCATTGCAGTAAGCAGATGAGGATAGCTGGAAGACTTTTTAGATTTGGGGGGACTAGTGGAAGGAGTGAATTGGAGGGAAAGGAAAAAGAAACAAGATTGTGCATGGCTGAAGGGAAGAAATTTGAAGGAATGAGAAGCGGATGAAAGAAATTACGCCCGAGTGGTGGTGGAATTTTGATAACACTGTGATGCACGTACATAGAAGTGGAGGATAAAATGTGTGTTCATTATAAGAGAGGGAGGGCAGGCACAATCCTGGTGGTGAATGAGTATTATGTGGAGTCAAAGAATGGATTACACGTACTTTACTGCGATGTGTGTGCAGTATTATGGCGTTCAGTGTTGAGTCAGGCAGGGCTTAAATCTGTTGAGGTAGCCTAGGGGCTTAGACCCAAAGTCCATCAAAAACCCACTTTTGACTGGAACGACTATGGTCATATTAAAGTATATGTTTCCCTTCTAGCAGCCAAGAGGATTTTGACTTGATCCTGATGGAAATTCCAAAATTATACCTTCACTTTCAACTCTGGATTCAACGGATGATTCCATGGGTAGAGAAGGATAACCTTTCCAGTAACACACCCCCATATATGCATATCGAGGGAGTGTAAATCTTTATGCATATTAATTATTAATCTTCTAAATAACATTTTCACTCTGAAGCAATAGAGGAAATTACCAAACCGATTTTGAGGCATGAAATTAAGACTCAATAATCAGACAGTTATCATTCAACTCACAAAGAAAGTTTTAACAGGGCATCTGCATCAGACTGTGACATTATCTTTCTTAAGGATTTAAATGTGATCAATTTATGGCAAAGGAGAACTGGATACCAGAATGTAACAATGGCAAGCGCAAAATTTCCTCTGGTTAAACTCAAGAAAATTTTTACATAACTATAAAGAACTGTACAACTTAAAATTATTATTAACTTGGATGCATTATTTCTCTATGTTGAGTTTCTCTTCTCATATCTTAGGAAATCTGTATACAGTTTTTGATATTCCTGGACTATGTTTTCAGGGCAGGCCACTTAGTATTTATCAACAATAATCTCAATGGGTGCATTTTAAAAGGATTTTTTACATGGATAAAACGTAAAATTGAAATTTTAATAAAGGATCATGAATTTTAAGAACTAAATTAAATTCATTCAGTTATGTAACTTTACCAGGTTATTATTAAATTTTTATTTTTCATAATTTTGTCAACAATTTACAAAGAAATTAATGCATTAATGTACAATAACCGAGGGAGAAGGGGATAACATGTACTTCCAGTTAATTAATAGTTTGGTGGTCAATTGCTTAAGGGCTTGCTAGTACTGCTGACAATGAATAACATTTTAATTTAGATTGGCAAACATTTTTTTTCAAAGCAACAGTTATGTTTTATTCTTCCAACAGGCTTTTGTTATTATTTTATGTTATAATCTGATTTACTAGGAATAGTTTATGAAATTAAGTTGAATCCATGGCAAAATTCTTATTTTATATCATAGAACTTTTTCCCTTTTTGAGAATAACATTGAGAGTTTAGCAAAAAGCATACAATGAATCCTACTTATAAAAAAGGTATTCTGGCAACTATGGAATGTGAATATCTAATTTTTAGGTTATTTGGAAGCAATTCGTTTTTCGAACAATTTTTATTAATCAACTAGCTGTCTCAAAACAAAATTGCAAAGAGGTTATTTGAAAACAAAAGATTACTGATCACCCTAACCCTTTTTGCATGCTTGAAAAAAGTGAGACAAATATTATTTGAACATCTCTCCTTTGTCAGTGGCCTATACACTTGTGCATGAAATCTGCAAAGTAGACAAATTGGAATTTTATCAATTTTTATTTTTGAAGTACATACTGATAAAGAAAAGAGTTTGGATTGAACCCATGAATTATCTTTTTAGACATAACTTAAAATGATCAATGGAAGGATGTTGATGTGATAAATTAAGAATTGTGCCATGGTAGAGAGTAGTTTTTGAGCCACCTAGAGACTTCCAGTCTTCCACTGGCCACAAAGAGTTTCTTTGCGATTGTGTTCAATCTGTGGATTCCTGCTCGAAGAGGAACCCTCGCACTTTGCTCTCCGGGGCAATTGGGGATCACCCAGTAGGCAAAGCATGTACTCGTAATGATTCCTGCAAGATAACAGATCAAACTGGACACTAACAAGAACATGCATACTCTCCAAGTGTGTTGACTCACCTGATTTGCACAGGTGCCTCCACACTGGGGGTTCAGGTGTGCATGCAACAGTGGTGAGGACAATCAGCATTGCAGCCAACCCATGCAAATTCCACAATGGTTGACGACATTTTGTCACTAAGCCAAGCATACACTGACTTACGGTTAAGGACATTATCCCATTGCTGGAAATAGGACTTCCAAAAATTTGTTTAACCTTAAATAACTATGAATGAAAACATTTTTTAGGCCACACTAAAATCTCAGTAAAAGTAATGTGGCACAATAACTCCTGTTCAGAAACAAACTGGTGCAAAAATGAATTATTAGAATAAAATATACGTACAACACATGCATTCTATTATAACAAAGATATGGATTAACTGGGTAACTATGGCAGTAATTATCAAGCAATCAGCATGATTAATTTTAATGTAAAACCAAGGCAGTAAGTAAGGTTTTGTACAATTTATAATTAAATCTATATGGTATACAATTTAATGATATCTTGATGTAAATTGATTTGGGAAAATTCTAACAGCATCTCATAAACAGTGCTCTTCAAAGGCCCCTTAAACAGGATTTTTTTTACTATATAAGAAAGAGTTAAAGAGCTGATATGCATCTTGTAATGTCCTATGCCATTTACTTTAGCTAAAAATAGTATGAAATCTTTCCCTCAAACATTCTTCTATGCTGTAAACTACACAAGTACAACCTATATAATTATTCAAATAAAGATGAACATTAATGCTGCACAAGTAGAGGTCTACAGGCCTCACCAAATATATACAGGAATTTAAACAAATGTTCTACTTTTACAGAATGTGTGGGTGAGTGTCTCTCGGCCAAAGAATCAGGACACTTGGTTGTATAAACCCCCACAAGCATATTTTAGTGTTAATTATGTTTCCTTGATAGCTCAAGTGGTTCGAGCGTCGGCCTGGTAAGTCAAAAGATCCGGAGTTCAAGTCCTGGTCAAGGAAATATTTTTACACTTGTGATCAGCTCTATTCCACCTTCCCCACCTCTCCTGTGTTCACCGCTTATTCATGCTTCTATCTCTTTTCCTTTTATCCAAAGTAAGTAATGCAAAAGTATATTAAAGAGCAGATAGAGGTTAGGACCATTTGGAGAACTCTATGGCAAATAATGGATGGATTGGACACACCTTGAGGCACAATGGATTGATTAGGAATGTAATAGAAGTAAAAATAGAAGGGTAGATTCCATGAGGAAGACCAAGAGACATGTATATAGGAGGAATTAGGAAGGATGTAAAACAGAGTAGGTATCAAGGATTGAGGGAATTGACATAAAATAAGAGTAGAATGGAGGGCTGCAGTAAACCAATCCTAGGATTGAAATACTGATGTGATATCATATCATTTATTTGTATATTATTATTATTATTAGGTAATCTACCGGTTAAGATAGGTTTTTGGATGGACACAACTATCAAAAAAATATTTTGTAACTCCAAAAAAATAACTCAATCCTGCAACCTAATCTACATCAGGTCCCTCTTCATCTCCGTGTACTTCCTTCCTTCCTTCATCCCGTCCAAAATCCCTATCCTGTTCCTACCCTTTCCTCGTTTACCCAACATTCTCCCCTCTATTACCTTCTTCAACATTCCACTACCGCTCAAAACGTCTTTCATCCATTTTTCCTGCCTCCATAGGATTTCTCTCAACAAACCCGTCTCCTCATCCACCATCTCCAGTACTTCCTCATTTGTTTTCCTTCTGGTCCATTTCACCTTCTCCACTCTTCTCGAGACCCACATTTCAAAAGCCTCTAATCTACATCTATCCTCCTGCTTCAGTGACCACGTTTCCGCGCCGTACATAGCTATGCTCCATATCAGAGTTTTTACGAGTCTTTTCTTAACCTCCCTACTCAACGTCCCCGTCATCAACTCCCTCCTCCTTGAAAAAGCCTCCTTACCTAGCGCAATTCTTCTCTTTACGCCCCTACTACTTTGACCGTGTTGGTCCAGAACACTTCCGAGATATGTAAACTGTTCTACCTGCTCTATTTTTTCCCCTCCTATTTAAATGTTTAGCTTAGCCTTCTTCTTCCTGGAAAATCGCATAACCTTTGTTTTATTAATATTAATTCACATTCCATATCTATCGCACTGAACCTCCAATTCACTCAGCAATGCTTGCAACCCCTTGGCTGACTGAGGAACTAATGCTTTATCATCAGCGAACCTAACCGATTTTACGAATTCCCCTCCGACTTTCATTCCCACCTCCAATTCTTCCCATGGCTCTTTTAATCATTTCCTCCACATATATGTTGAACAGCACCAGTGACAATGGGCAACCTTGCCTTACACCTCTTCCTAGCACTGCCCATCCAGACTCTCTGTTCCCCACTCACACCTGAGCAGTCTTAGACATGTACAGGTTGCGGATCAGTCTCCTGTCCCTCCAATCCATTCCTATTTTCTACAATACATGCATTAATTTTTCCCAATTCAATCTATCAAACGCTTTTTCGAAATCTACGAAACAGGCAGATACGTCCTGATTGTATTCTATATTCCTCTCGATTAGTGATCTCATTACTGCAATGGCATCGCGCGTACCTCTCCCCTTTCTAAACCCAAACTGATCATCCCCTAAGTAATCATTTGCCTTACTCTCTATCCTTTTGTTGATGATCCTGAGAATAACTTTAGCTGCGTGGGATATTAAGCTTATAGTTCTGTAATCCTCACATGATGTAGCCTTTACCTTTTTTGGAATAGGAACTAACACTGATCTCACAAAATCTTCTGGCCTGATTCCTACCTCATAGATACTACGAATCAGTCCATATAGATATATATATATATAAACAATCAACACAGTACTCAACCCGAAGGTCGCTTTGGTAGGTGATGGTAGAGTTCACCCAGTACTAAGCCTGACGGCATGTGAAATTCACACATCAGGGTAGGGGGGGCCAGTTCCTAAATGTACTATGCCGGTTATGGTTTCCTAGGAAGATCTGATACCCAAAAAATCACATAGCTTGGGTGGAGCTGCAGGTGCCCACAGTGCATTGCCCGGGAATCGAACCCAGGACCCTCTGGTCAGTAGTCCAATGCTCTACCCCCTGAACTACCATGACCCACACACACACAAGTATAAAAAGGGCATCATATGGACCAGGATGAATGGTGGGTGTGGATATCAGTATAGCTTCAACCTATAAGACTTGAGCTTTTTTGCCAGAAAAATGCTCATTATTAAGTATTTATTTAACGCATTTTGCATAGACAATGATTGTTTTAATTAAAAATTTAACATCACTGTATTTAGCCAGGGCTAAGCATTTCTTCAAAATTTCCCATATAAATTGTTAATATATCAAATATAGTTTCATCTCACATGTGGTGTTACTGTGAAACTTCTGAGCTTTGAGCTAATGGGGAAGTTGTCCTGCTAATACAAGTACATACATTGCATTCCTCTCTATTAACTCACAAGTCTACAGGCATTCAACCTGAAGTAGTGTGCCCGTGTCGTAAAGGCATGAAAAATGGCTGCTTTTAATAAAAATTTCTATGCATTCAAATAATAACAGAAACTAAGTGTTGCATAAAAAGTTAACATAAGCATATGATCTTATGAGAGAAGATTGTCAGACAATTTTGCATTTAAAATTGAAGGCAGTAAATTACACTTCACAACATAAACACAAGGCAGATGAAAGACATTTTGGCCCGTTTCTGACTGAGAAGAGGATAAGAATGAGGGAAACAAAGGATGGTCTTAGTTAATGCAGAGTAAAAAACATTACATAGATGGGCTCTTAATTTACCAAAGCTTGAGGAACATGCTAAGAACATGCACATCTTATATTGTACATGTCTTGTATTGTTAACTTGTATTTCCCCATTGACAAGACAAATTAACAAATGAGACATACTGTAATTTCTCAGGTAACATTTAACAAAAAAAAATCGAAGGGATCGAACCCGGGACCTTCCGGTTAGTAATCCAATGCTCTACCCCCTGGACTACCAAGATCCACATACACATATATGCAAATTCAATGGCTAACTTCTTATAAATGTTTGGGATTCTGTTATGTATCACCACCTTAACCAAATATTTCCAATTGAGCTAGCCAATGATGTTTGAAACTGTTCACAGAAAACTTTTCATTATTATTATAACATTTGCAGAAGTTGCCATTGAATAGTAAAACCCTTGCCTTCCAGCATCCAAATTTACAAATTTGATGAAACTGTTATTTGGACCTTCCTTGCCTAATGGATATCATTATTATGAATGAATAGAAGGAAGAACAGAATTGAAAATTACCAGGATCATATAGTAATTTAATATCACCATGCTTTTCAACCTTTCATGCATGCATCTCTTCAAGTACCCTTTGCCTGTTGATCTTTTAAAGCCAGCTAATGAGCAACATTGAGGCAACACCCCTACCTAAACAATGATTGCGGCAGGGGAGCAACAGTCAGAGAGGATCGGAAAGAAAGAAATACTTAGTTGTTCCACATATATATATATATATTTAAAAAAAATATATATATATATATATGTGGAACAACTAAGTATTTCTTTCTTTCCGATATGAATCGCTTCCACAAAGTGACGCCTCAGACAATTCTATTCAACAGTCAGAGACTCTGGAAGAGGGAGTGGGATGATGAAGGCAGATTCAGGACCATTAATAATACCGTCCCTCTTGTCAATATGTCTGTGGAGGATTTCTAATAGTGTGCCAACTCCAAATCAGCACCCATGTTCTAAAACCAAGTGACGATAGATATTTATTTAATGGAATAAATAAAACTCTCAAGACAACCAATTACAAATTATGCAAACAGTAATGATATTAACTTGAATTCAAAGGGGGAATAGTTCCGCAGTGCAACTTTGTGGAGTTGGAATTCAAAAAGGCATCACACAGCATCAAGGTTCCTGCAGTACATAAAAACATCAATTACATAAATATACACTTCTAATACCTCGTGCGTGCTGTGTATTTTTACTCCTTAGATTGGTTTAGTTAATCTACCTTTGGAAGCGACTGTCACAGATCTCTATTATTATCACCAACAACTTAATGCCATTAAACTCAAATCAGCTATGAAAAATAAAAGAATGTCACTTGAAACAATCCACAAAATTATTCCCCATCCATAATTTTTTCAATTTAGGCATGACTACCTATTGTGGACTCATTCCTCGCAACCTGCACTACACATGAAGAGAGCATCTTCTGCTAGCCATGCAAATTGAGGCAGAGGTGGGTGAGGAAGTAAATGGGAGGAATGACGTAAGGAATTCATAGCAGAGTACAAGCTGAACCATCTAAAAGCAATCAACTTCTTTGGAAGAAGGTTATGTTTGTATATTTAATGCCAAGGCAACATGGACATGCAAAAGAGGACCTTGAATACATTAATTCAATTTAAAATACTTAAAGTGTATTCACCCAAATGTGTGGAATACTGTCATAATCTATTATTGTTAGCATTGCTTTGGATGGCCCAATAGCACAAATACTTTGGTCTATGAGAAACCACTCTTCTTTGATAAGATGCTGTGTAAACACTTAAATGATTTGAAAAAATAAAAAAATATATACATAACTCTAGCTTAATTTTTTGATAAGAATGTAAACCCTAAATCATGTACTTTAAAAGTAAATAAAACAGTTTCTGGCGTAACATGGTGGAAAATCTTCATATTGACGTTTTTCAATTAAACTACTTTGCTTTTCCACATAAAATTTTATTATCACGACCCAGGTTTTGTTACAGTATTACATCATCAACAAATTTTATGTGGAAAAGAAAAGTTGTTTTCTTTAAAAATTTTAAAATTAAATCAAATTTAAAATTATTCTGTGAACATTACTTGGACCCGATGGCACTGAGTGGTGCTGCCATCAATGAGTGAATAAGAAAAGATTGACTTTAGACTGTTTTCTCAGACCTGAGAATTGAAGCTGGCAGGTTAATTCAGCATTTAAAATAATTTAAACATCACAGGCTTATTATTTGGGCAGATGTGGTGCCTCAAAAAACCTTTTCCTTCCTTTCTCTTAAGTATCACTTGAAGAGGCATTTGTGAAGTGCCTTGGGGTTCCCCACAGGTCAAGGAGATGGTGGCTGGAGTAAGGTAGGAGGCTGCACCAACAACACCACCTTGTACTCATTCAGAGGCCCCCAAGCTTTTGGGGCCTCTGAAAGACCCTCTATCAGAGTCCTTGCATCCCGAGGTCTTTGCCTATTTTCCACTGGAAACCAGTCCTCATTTTCCTTAAAACATAATGCCAATCATACATATTGTTCCACAATTGCTTTCGGGAAATAATGGTTTTTACGGGTACAAGTGACCGACATACACATTTCTATCATAAAAATCCTGCTATCATTTTTTATCTCACTTGTGGACACTTTCCTTTTCAATCCCAGTCCTTGAATAAGTCATTATGGTAAGAGTAAAGAGCATTAGAGTCAGCACCATGCAACTCGCAATAAACAAAGAGCAATTAAAACTGTCATTAGCACCAGCTCATATTTCAATGTATTGTATAAATGAACAATTTCATTACATATATCCTGTGACACAGAGTATATGACTGACTATTCAGCTATTCTCAGATATTTTATTGTTTTCTACATTCTGCCAAGTCCATTTTGTCAATGAACACCATTTGGCTACGTGAGGAAATTTCATCCTGAAGTTGTAATGTTTGCATACAAGAAAGCTCATTAATTAATTAAAAATACCAATCTTCCACAAAAATAAAATTTAATGCGACCAGTTCCAATGTTACTACATCATCATCAGAAGGTGGTGGATCACCATCATCAGGTGAGGACCTGATGATGTTGCAGTAACATTGGAGCCGGTAGCATTAAATTTTATTTTGTGGAAAATTTCTATTTTTAATTAATCATGATATTCCAGCATATCAGGCCTGAAACGTCTCTTTTTAAAGAACGCTCATGTTGAGTAGCTTCAGGCGTGATGTGGTGGAAGTACAACATAATGAATAACTGATCGTAGCACTTTTCCACTTGATAAAATTTATATTACGACCGGGTTTCGATGTATTACATCATCATCATCATCAAGACCTGATGATGATGTAATACATCAAAACTCGGTCGTAATATAAATTTTATCAAGTGGAAAAGTGCTACGATCAGTTATTCATAAAGCTCACGTTCATTGAAACACTGATTAAATGTTTGAAAACCTAATAATCATGTGATTACTACCAAAATGTCTTTATGTTTAAAAATAAAACAAAGATAGTATATAGAGGGTTTTCATTCAAATAAATACACTCAAATGGGAACGATAAAGTTCCCCCAGGACAACTGATACACGTACTAAATAAACAACAGACATTGAGAGTGACTATTCACCTCCAATAAATAAATTACCATTCCTTTGAAGTTTCAAGAATCAGTTTTCTTAGGTACAAAGTTTAAGTTTAATCGTATCAAAAATTTTAAGTCAACTTGAATGGATTTTAAAAGTGGAAATGAACAAAGAGTAAATGGCATTACTTCCCTTCGTGCTTTGACTTGCACTTTCACTTGACACACGAACCCAGTTTCTTGTGATCTTCCATTAAGACATTAGTTTTAAGTAAATAATTAAAATCCACCCAACATACAAATTGGTAAAAAATTTGCTGGCTTGATTGATGGTCAGAGAATATAACATGGGTTTAAGTGCACAATCTTGAGACAAATGCTTACATAAAACAATCAGGGCACCCAACCAAGTCGCACTAAGTTCAAGCATGAGCAATGATAAAAATTCCATTAGTGGATTACAATGCAAGAGCATATGGGGCAACTTCATCACTTTATATTGTCACAGACTGATCCAAAACTCTAAGAAGATACTAATCTAAAAGAGGCATTAAAAACAGATTTTGTTAGATGGCAACATAGAGATTTTATCAGATAAATTTAAAGTGATATAGTCACCACAGTATAGATTTGGTAATCATATTGAACCCTAAAAAGTTAAAATTTTCATGTAAACCTTTTGTTAATAGGCCATGTAAATACTCTTAAATAACTTATTTCATTCAACTTTTATGAGGGAATCAAGGAAGTGCCATCAATAGGAACTTAAAATAATTTCTTTTCAATTAAACAATTTGCATCATGCACACAAAATCTCTGTGACAAGAAGGCTCATTGAGAATTTTTGGCACCCATTCAGTAAACTAAGAAATATTTGGACAAACAGATATTTGGATAACACCAATATTTTCTAAATGATTTACACACATGCAAAATTCAATGCAGATGTATTTACCTTGGCCTAAATGTAAGATGAGTGAACTTGTTCAACAGCTCTAACCGATATTCTATATTTCATTTCCGAAATTTCCACCCAGCATTGGCAAAACTCTACAATTACAAATTGTAAAATGGATGCATGCAGCAGCACCTGACCCTCTTGCAAGTTGAATGAAATTTTAACACTTGAATCACATGCCCATTCACTTCAATGCTTCACTCAAGGTGGAATTGTTGGACTGAACATATTGGAAAGTCCTTGATTTATGCCCAAAAGACCTCAAGGGGGAAGTGGGAGCGATGGAGGCAGGGGAGCCACAACCAGGCACACACGTGACCATTTCAAAAACCAAATATACAAGCTCCAAACACAGAGGAGAATGGTTTTCGAATGCACATCTTCATTTCAGCATAAATAATGACAACTACGTAATACTACAGAGGATGATTCCAAAACATCAAGAGTACACTCAAGGTGCATCAAACTACCAGACACTCACATCTCCTGTGCACCGAGAATTGCCATGGCTACACATATCCTCTTCCTTCCTCCCACCCATGGCCAAAAATGAAGTAGTACATCCATTTTGATTTCTTTAATTCATGTTGACAACTTAGCATTGCCTATCATGTTTAAAGCAATTTGTTTCCCTGGCAGTCATAAAATATTCTCTGAATTCATATTTTGGAATGCTATCAATGATTGACCACAAAAAATTTACTGCCAAATTTCTTGGCTACCATTTTCTGGCGGTTTAGGAATTTTGTCAGTCCTGCCTCATGGGATCATGCCACAAGGCACATAAATCAATGTAGATACAGTGTCAAATTCTGAAAAAGTTACAGTGTGCAACAAATGACATGGCCTATTGAGTTCAGCAGTATTGTTGTTGCGTGACACCAAACTGCCATCATGTGTGAACTGAACAAATCACTCGTCACCTAGACAGTTCAGACCCAGAGCCAAGAATGGTTTCCACGTGTTCTTGTCCCTCAACAAATTGATTGGTCGACAGAATTTCAGGACTGATGGTAAGACAAAGGTGAGGGTTTAGAAATGGTTCAAGCCACAGATGGTCTAATTCTTAGAACAAGGAATTTGTAAATAATGCCATGGTATGACAAGTCCTCAAGTTTTAAAGTGATTATAATTAAAATTAGAGAACAATGTGTAGAATTAAATGGTAATTTAATGATCACTTTTCCAATTGTATACTTCCCTTGAAAGCAAAAGAGTACTCGTTTCCTGGACGTAACTCATCCACCGCAGTTTTTATTTGAGTTTTCAACCTTATAGTTATAAATGCCATAGGCGCAAAGCTCCATCCGTATATCTGTCAATCAACATGCACACCAGCATTGATAATATAATAGCATGGATTACACAGAATTCTTGTTTGACATTTCAATCTGTCCCATTTGCTGTTCACACTATTTTCCTCATTTTTTCCATTAGTGGATCTTAGGGTGCACACTCACCTACACAGTGAATCCTCTTTGGCAATATGCATAGCACAATCCTTTAAAATCCTAGGGAATTGGTAAAGAACATTGAAGGCTAAGGCAGCGGCATACCAGGACATTTTTTACACCATGACCAACAGAGACTGAGTACACTGGAAACGGTTTCAGCAGGAGCATGCTGCGCTTTCACTGGACACCAACGAGGGCTACCAATATACATTGGGAATATATTTTCCAAAGATTGCCTCATAGATTTTCACAATGATGCTTGAATGATGACCAATAAAATTAGTAGAACACAAGTAGATTGCATTTCTACATTACCAAACTGGTTAAATGGGCGAATGTGACTAATTTTTAATGGTCAGAAAATTTTTTAAGTACATTGAGAGACAATATTGATCATGACAAAAACTCAACATTAGCAGATGATTTCAGCATAATGGGATTGATGCCAATTGGGATAATATAAATCAAGGACTCAACGCAAATGGTTGAAAGCATAATTATTCCCTCGCACTTTAATATCTTCACCCTAGGAATATGATCAGAGAAATGGGATTATATTTCTTCATGAATATGAAAATATAAATAGCGGCTCGTAAAATCTATATTACCCAGGCTTCAAATATTTATTTTATGAACACATGTGCATTCAACTTTAAGGAGATTCTGAGGAATTATTTCCAAAAGCTGGTGTTGTACATAAAAAGTTTAAGGTACAGGATAAAAGATGAAAATCAGTAAAACTTATCTTCAATACAAGAATGGAAATATAAAAAATTTATGCACACAGGTATTATTTGAAAAAGAGAAGTTTCTCTTGCATTGCATGGGAAAATATATTACAACCTTCAATAAGATGCTTCTATTATGTTATTTTACAAAAGTCACATCTTCAATCATACTTCAAATCCTTAGCCAGCAAAAACGGTAAACAATATACATAGAAGTAGATTGGCTTGACCTTTTTTAAGCCACTCTCTCCAGAACGGTTAAGAAAAACCAAGATGAGAGTTGAGACACACTCGAAGTCCATAACAAACACTAGGCCCATGCTGGAATAAACAGCCACAATCACACTGCATGACATATGGCAGAAGGCTATGTACAAACAAAAAAACGAGTAATTACAAACACAAGCCGTGCATCAAACAATAAAATAGTGGTGACTACACAAACTGGAGGCGTGGCCTCATGAAGATGCCGGAGATGGAGGGAGATAGGGGTCAAAGTGTGCATCCCTGGATTTTCATCACATTTCACGCAACTTGTGCACACAAAACAAACACACACAAACATATGCGTACAGCAAACACACAGAATTGGCAAATGATAATAACGATACTAATAATGAGAGTAACTCTTGTCAACTATACAAAAAATCCTCCAGATAGTCGTCCACTCCAGACTAATAGATAATATTTTTTTGACAGAGAGGAAAAAAATCTGAGAAAAGAAAATGAGACAATAAAAAAAGGCAACAAAATCTACTGGACAACCACAGAGGAGGCATACCATTGGAGGAGCTATCTAAATCAGATGAGTCAACTTTATGAATGCATCATAAATCATTGCTTGCATTTGCAAATACCATGCCATGCTGACAGTTTGGGAATTTGAGGCAACAGAATTGTCAAGACGGCTGGTTTTGTCATTGGAGAAAAAAGTGAAGTAGGGGGAGGGGTTGAGGGTTGCATCCGTTGATGCAAATCATAAGGAAAGTTGACATAAATGAAATACCCTACTGCTCTCGTCAAAAAGTCAAACACCATTTCCAATCCTCTGATACACCAGACACCCCAGGAGATTTGATGTGCTGATCAAATTTCTTCCCCATCGCCTACTTATGCCATATTTTTTATATTGATTGCACCAATCAGGTGAGGCATCGTAGGCCAAGCTCACTGATCCATGAGCAGGCCATGGCACAGTAGGTGTGGAGAGGGCCTTTGCACGAGTGAGGCTTCATTTTGGAGGGGAGGACATCTCCCAATCATGACAATGGAAAAGAGGGTGGGGGGGTGGAGAGAGCTGGGGCAGGAGCAAAGCACTCAGTGATGGTGAGCCAAGAGGTTTATTTGGGCGAGCAGGGAAGATGGGACTCGAGACCAAACAAAGAGCTGGCACATGATTGATTCCCTTTTAGGCAGGAGACTGAGAGAAGGACGCCCCTCCCTTGAGCAAATGAGAGGTAGATAGTGCTTAAGTCCATAACAATTCTTTGGCAGGAGGTTGTATATACAGTGCCTGTGTGCTCTCTGAGAAGATGAGAAACATTGATTTTGATTGAGAGGGAAATTGATCGAATGAAATGTCAAGAACTATGGAGATATCCACAAATTTAAACATCAACAATGCTAAAGTGAAAGTACATAATGTACCAAATAAGAATGATTTGATTGGTAATGCTCATGGAGTGAAAAATGACAGTTTCATCTAGGAAATATAAACATGAAATAATGCCCGAGAAAATATTTCAACATTAATATAGTTTAGGTGAGAGATAAAACACGTAGCATATACATAAACATATTTCTATTTCAAGTGTCGCACAAAGTATTTTTCCCAAAACTAACAAAAAAAAGATTAATTTTTTTAAAGAGCTGCTAGAGGTTCTCTTTCCAGTAGCAATGACTCTCTGCAGAAATCATACTGCGCCTCACCATCCCCTTGGCATCGCCATTGCGATTGGGGCCAGCTAGAGTCACTCCGAGGAGGGGGGTTGGGCAGGGGGAGGGGGGGGCAGGGGGGCAGCAAACGGGTGGTGGGGCAAGCCATTCGCATTGACCACCATCATCATTGCTGCGGTGGTGGCCGTGGCTACCTCCTCGTCATCCTCGAGCAGGAGGAGGTCATCCGGACCCAACACACAACCGCCGCCCCCACAACTGCCGCCAGACGATGAGGCACCCCCACTGCCACCAGACGTCCTCAGGTGCTGCCTCTTCGGGTCAAACGGGTCAACCACTATCTGCTCTGTGCCCTTGATCTCAGCTCGGCAAAAGGGGCAGCCCTGGCCCTCGGAATCCTGTGTGCCATGGAGATACAAACAGCAAGAGACGTGTCAGTTAGTGACTTCAGAGTGGTCCTGCACTCCCCTCAAATAACACACCAGATTCCCTGGAGGTCTGTCCTGAGTATTACCCTAAACATTGACCACTGTAACCATTAAGGATGGAGTGATAAGTGCACATCCCAGGCTCTAGTGTGCCCACCACTGGCTCTCCAAGAATGACGCCGGCCTCGGTGGCGGTGGGGTAACATCCTTGTCTGCCAATCCGTGGGTTACGGGTTCGATTCCCACCTGGGTGGATTTTCCTCCACCTAGGGCTTGGGTGTTTGCAATCATCTCCATTGTGTTCACTGTTCATAGTCCGATTTAAAGGCCAAAAGGGCTGTATTCGGACTAAGACTAAATATCTCTCTCTTCAATTTGGGTTCTCATGGATGATGCTGGTATCAGGACAAAAAAATTATTTCAAATGAGAATAACTTTCCCAGTTTTTATGGAGGGTAATCAAAATAGTTACCTTCAATGAACCCACGGCAGGTTTGGCAGACACTTAAAAATTTTGTTCGGTGTTGTAGAGAAAGGAATTCCTATCATTTGTATCCAAAGTGATCATAAAATCCTAGCGGGGCACTGGAATCAATTTGTATTCAACCGACAGAATCAACCAAAATTATCCATCTAGTCATATTGGATAATGGATTACGAGATTCGATCATCATGCAAGCAATGCACATACAGTGGTGACTTGACATATGAACTATTCAACAAGTGAACTTCTTTCATATTATTGTCATTATATTTACCATTACTAATATTCATTCACTCTCTTCCAGACACGAACCTATTCTCGGGACATGAACCATGATGCTCCTCTCCTCTGCAGCAGTGCATCACTGATTACTTGGCATGAATTATTTTCAAACAATTTTGTACAATTTGCTCAAAGATCCAAATGCATCCATTGTGAGCGCATCCACATACTCACAATGGATGCCAATGAACGTACACAAATTTTTCGCACCCCACTTCAATAATAGTGTTTCATCATAGTTGTATGTATCTCAGGTAAGATTAATGCATAATGAACTTGCAGTTTTGTTGTTTTATACAGTTAAATATACTTTAACATTGTTCATTATTGAACATATCAGAACCATCAGAACTCATAACAATTGCACATGCTTTCAGTCCCTTCTTCACCCTCGCTCTCTCTCCCCTTCCACTCTTTATAGCTCCCGTCTTGCCCCACTTGTTGACATACCAATTCATAACTGAAAATTTCAGTTTGTTCAACGTATTTGAAAAATAATCAATTTACTTTAGAAATCTAAATAATTTTATTTGAAGAAGAAGGTTTTTAATAAATGCAAAATTAGTGTGCCTATGCATGAATTTGAATTGGTGTTGTTTACTATTTTTTTTAAATGAAAATTATGTCAAAAATGCAATAAAAATACATAATCATACAGAAAACGAATAAGTGCAAGAAAACTTGAGATTATTAACAATTTTTAACAGAATTAAGCATTGGAAGAAGAAAATTATCCAATATCCAATCGAATGAATACTTATTTAATGTTTGAGGATTACTTACAATTTGACATTGAAATGGGATGCAAGTGAGCTTTATGCTGCAATCACTATTTGGCACAAAGAGAACAAACAATTTGACCTACACCCTGCATCAAGTGATTTCCAAGAAAAAGTTTATTTACAGAATTAATGACAGCTCCATGCAAAATAATAAGACTTTGAAATTTTACACAAAAACTTACAAATATAATTTCTACAGTGTGTTATCTTTTGATGAGAGGCAACTGAACTGCTTGAATACCCGAAAGCTCAAAAGTTGGGAAATCAACCCATGGGGATGAAATAAGGTATCTTTTTAAGCAAAAAAATGGTGCTAAAACAATGAATAAAAACTGTCTCAAAAACCCTTCAATGAAGGAAAAAACAGGCCATTTTATATAAATGATACAATGAAATCCTCTGACCACCTACTTTACATTTAACAAGTAACTTTGGACATGACAGTAACTTTGCATTTTTGTGCCATTTCCAGGGGTAAATGGAGATAAAACTTTTGTTGGTTTATTATACTGAAAATACTGAAGTCTTTAAATATCAGCGCATCAAAAGGCACAAATCTGGTGTCATAAGAAGAGCTAACAGCAAGTTCTGGGTGACCAGCCAGATTTTTTCCAAGTGGATGATTGAGGTCTCTGCTCTCACTATAAAACATTATATATAAAAAAGGGTTTCACCAGAAAAAGTTCTTCATATAGGGGACAGTGCCCCACACATCCTTAACAATAGGAGGGAGAGGTGGATGAAGAGATTAACATCATTCAAATTTAGTTCTAGCCTCCTAGTAATACCACATCATTCCCATATCCAATATATCAATATGTTATCACCAACTTTAAAAAGCTTTATATTGAAGGCCTTTACCAAAGATGCTTCAAAGCTGCCATTGGTACAGAATAAACCAACGAAGAATGAGAGAGGAATCATTTAAATATTCTTCACTGCTTGTCCTATTAGTCAGGCATGAGAGGAGATTATGTAAGAACACTAAAATAAGCCTGGAAAAAGTTGTGGGTCTTCTGAGCTCATGGAGCTGCTTGCTTGAAAGGGGGCTGTGACGGTTAGGTAAATATTTTGACTAGAGTTGATTCACTGGGCAAAACCACCCACTTGGAAGTTGATGAAGTTGATTGAAGAGCATGGGGAGCAAAGGAGAGGGCAGGAAAAGTGAAGGTCATCGGAGAATGAAGAAAACATCAAGAAAAAAGGAGTGATTAAGACATAAAAGTAACTCTGAGTTCCTGGGGGGAATTAGAAGAGCTGGTCAGCAAGTGGCATTTGAATCAAGCTGCTGTTCCTCAAGCCATTGATATCTTCAATGGTGTCATTAACCACTTTGGAAAGGATTTAAGGAAATGACAGACTTAGTCTTTGTTGGATAAGTATTCAAACCTCCCTCACCCTAGAGACAACAAGAAGCTACTGATGAGAGCCCATCAGAAATTGAACTAACAGGCATACAAGTATGAAATGTGGATTTCAGGCAATAGACGATGCATCAATGGAGTTTGCAGGAACACAGAAAACTGCCAAAAAGGTACAAAGATGTGGAATTGCAAGCGTTGTTGGACGAAGATGATTCACAAGCACAAAAACAATGCAGAGCAATTGAACATTAGTCAACAAGCTGTTTCCAATCACCTGCGAGAGATGGGAAAGATTCAATTCAGAAGACCGGCAGATAGGTGCCACATAAGTTGAACGACAGGCAGATGGATAGGTGCACCTCTCCATCTGCCTCTCTAAAATTTGTCTTTGCCTCACACAATTTTGCAATACAAAAGGAAGTTGTTTTTGCACTGTATTGTTACATGGGATGAAAAAGGATTTGTTATGAGGCTCCTATGTGCAAATAATCATGGGCAGACCTGGGTACTCCATTCACATCAACCGCAAGGCCGAATCGCTTCGGCAGAAAGACGATGCTCTGTGTTTGGTGGGATCAGATGGGAAAACTGTCTAACCATCAATGGAGCATACTTTGAATAAAGCTCTTTTTATCATTGTTCCAAAATTTTCTTTTGGAAAATAAGCTGCATTTCATACTTGTACACCTAGTACAAATCCTACAAAGGGTCTACAAAAGACGTGTTTTGGACTGAAATGGTCAAAGTAGTAGGGATATAAGGAGAATATTGCAAAAGGCTGAGAGGCTTTCACAAGGAGGAGGGAGTTGATGACGGGGACATTGAGTTAGGATGTTAAGATAAGGATCATTAAAACTTTGATGAAGGTAATGGTTTTGTACAGCATGGAAACATGGTCATTGAGGCAGGATGATAAGCATAGCTTAGAGGCTTTTGCAATGTGAGTGTGGAGAAAGATGGAGAAGGTGAAATGGACGAAAAGGAAAACAAATAAGGAAATGCTAGGCATGGTAGGTGAAAAGAGGGGATTGTTGGGAGGAATGCTAAGGAAGCAAGAAAAATGGATGAAGGGTGTACTGATCGGCAGCGAGATGTTGAAGACTGTGATATAGAGAGGAAAATGTTAGGTAAACGAGGAAGGGGCAGGAATATAGAATGAAGAGAGACTTACTGTAGTGCCCATGTCAGGGTATGTTTTTGATTATGAGAGAGAAACAAATGTATTTCTGTACATTTTATAGGCTGTGTCCATTCAATACCAACCTTGACCTGTAGAATACTATTGATCATAACAATATGTTTCTTGCAGCAGTAAATTTTTGAATTCAATGAAATTTGTTACCATTATCCCTTCTAGCCCAAAATTTGCTTTTTTAATGTGGAATTGTGAGAATTTCATTTTCCACAAATTCTTGACTGCACTCATTGGGCTTGGCATGAGGGTGAGGTCCACTCTCACCTAACAAACTGCCATTTAGGTTGATTATTGAGGAGTAATAACGCATATTGACTATAGTATGGCAACATGATGTCTGTGAGTGATGATTTTATAGGAACTCACTGAGGAATGGGTCAGAAGTAAAGTATTATTCTCAAAATTCCGGAAATAAAATGTTGTCATTAACTGCCAATACCAATGATGAGAAGAGCTGAGGGCGTGAAGGCGTGTGGGTTGATGTGCCCTCCCCAATGATGAAGGAGGAGGAGGAGGCCACACGTGTGTGGCGCTCGTCAGCACACTAGTAGTGACAAACCAATTCTGCAAGGGCAATGGAACAAGTGGCTGCACCAACCTGCCAGGACGTAAGACAGGGTGTGCAGAGGAGGTGACCACAAGGCTCTATCCTCACATCCTTGTCGTTCTCTGCACATATCTTGCACAGCTGGAAGGTTGACCCCATCTCGCAATAGAGTTCATATTGCTCCTGTGTCACTCTTATGTGGTCCTCGGGAGTGGCCTGCACTGCTGATGACAAGTCGGGATTGATGTTTCGCCCATCGGGGAAGAGGTAGCTGCAATGCCAAGCACACATCAATTATGCCCACGCACGAAAAGGAGGTCATTGAAAGTAATAGATCACTTGAACAATCAGGCTTCAGGTTGATGATTACACTAAAATGTGTGAGAAAGTGGATTCAGAAGTGTGAAACAGTTTATAATGACTACGACTTATCATGACATTTTAGTGATGGTTTGGAGATATGGAGAGAGCAGCCCCTAGTGACCACCGATTGGCCCAAAATGGAGCGACAACTAGGTTGCCACACAAATGCTAAGGAGCATTTTATTTGAACTATTTTACACTTGCACACCCATCAATTGATGCAGCACAGCAGTTCTTTGAGTGAGGAACTATGAGTATTTCTCTTCTCTTCTAGAGGAACATGGTATCCATTTAGTTATGACTTTTCTTTCAGTTATACAGCCGAAATGCCAATGGGAATCAGAAGTCCTAGAATTGCCCCTCTCCACTGCATTCATTTTCTATAGCTTCTCATACCATTCTCGAATTTGTGAAACATAATGTAATGGACACGATTCCCGGAGGATATTCTGCACGTTTAACATTCATGATGGTGCATGTGATTTTGATAATGTTTTTGATGGTGCTGTGATGCAAGCTTTTCTGCCTAAATCATCTTGAAGACAGATGAAAATAAATTGATCCAATCAAATTACTGCTTAGAATTGGAGTGGTTAAGTGGATTTATGCATGCTTTTTCAGATTCTCTAACTGATGAGTGCCAATTATAAACTTGACAGCATTAAAATACATATTTCATTACTTGGTAGAGTGCTGCCCTCCCCAAACACCCATCTTTATCAAGACTGCGAGACATGGATTTCAAGTCCAATTAGCTGGTACTCACAATCCTTCCCGATAACCATCAAGGAGGGCTTGACAGAGAGACTTGTTCTGAGGGATTGTCTGGAGGATGTCGCCGTCAGCCGTCACATAGCCAATAGCCCACTGGCCCAGTCTTGTACAACTCAGGCGGAACACGTAGCTGCGGGGAGGAGGAAAAATAAAAAGTTAGTGCAGCTGCCACCACCAAAGCTGAGTTGAGAGAAAAACAGTTTAAAAACCTTCAGCAATAAAGTCAAATAATAAATGAAAAATATTAATAATGAAACAGGCGGGGTTCCAGGGATTTCAATTTCAGCCGGTCAACTTACTTAATTGATAGTAACAGCACAATAGCTAACTTTAACAATAATAGAGAGACTGTGAATTAAAATTCACATTCTGAATGCCTACTTCGGTGATTGGAATTTATTATTCGTCTCCGGTCTCATGATTGTTAGACCATCATAGGAAGATCATTTAGAATATGTAATATTTAAGTATTTACCAGAACAACAAGAAAGGAGTATCAACAGATGGTAGAATAAGGAGAGGAGTAAATCATGAGTAAGGAAAGGGAGCTGGGTAGTATAGAGGCAAAATGGGAACATATCAAGAAAGGACATCAAATGCCACAAACAAAAACCACAGGAACAGTAAATAGGAAACAGATAATGAAATCATATATCAATATCAAGACGACAAGGAAAATACACAAGAGAAGAAAGTGAAAGAATGTGAACACAGAACTGAGAAGAAGGAATTACAATGAGGTAAATCATAAACTGAAACATAAGAGGTGTCATGGAAGACAAAGCGTAAGGATAAGAAATATGTTTCCAAAGGAGGGGTGAAATTAGTGTGCTGCATAGAAAGTGAAACATGAAATCTGTAAGGAAGTGAGAAGGGGAAATCCATGCACACCATTAAAGACAAGGGAAGTTATTAATGGACCCAGGAAAGAATTAAAACAGATGGAAAAAAATAGAAGATAGGCATACTTGATGGTGAGATTGAGAGGGCATCAAGGGAATTGGAATCAAATAAGACCATGGATGGGCACAACTTTACTGCGGCACTAATTAAACATGGAAGAAATACTTATTATGGACTTATTTATAGCATTCATGAGGGAGGAATTTTGAATATTTCATCAGATCAGTGTTGGTTCCTATATTGAAAAAGGTAAAGGCTATATCATGTGAGGACAACAGAACAATAAGTTTGATATCCCACCCAGCTAAAGTGGTTCTCAGGATCATCAACAAAAGGATAGAGAGTGAGGCAAATTAGGGGATGATTAGTTTGGGTTTAGGAAGAGGAGAGGTATGCGTGATGCCATTGCAGTAATGAGATCACTAGTCGAGAGGAATATAGAATACAATCAGGACATATTTGCCTGTTTCGTAGATTTTGAAAAAGCATTTAATAGAGTGAATTGGGAAAAACAAATGCGTGTATTGCAGAAAATAGGAATGGATTGAAAGGATATGAGGCTAATCCACAACCTGTACTTATCTCAGACTGCTCAAGTGTGAGTGGGGAATGGAGAAGTCTGGATGGGCATGGTTAGGAAGATACGTAAGGCAGGGAGAAATGAAAGTCGATGGGAAATACGTAAAATCAGTTAGGTTTGCTGATGACCAAGTTTTAGTTAGTCAATCAGGCAAGCGATTGGAAGCATTGCTGAGAGAATTGGAAATTCAGTGCAATAGGTATGGGATGAGAATAAATGCAAATAAAACAAAAGTAATTGATGTCCAAAGAGGAGGAAGGCTAAAATTGAAATAGAAGGGCAAAACTAGGAGTAGAGAGAACAGTTTACCCATCTCAAAAGTATTTTGGACCTAATATCGTACAAGTAGTATTTATTTATTCACGACTTATTGGGGCAAGGTTGAGACTTCATAGTCACCTACTTCCACCAAACCCTTTTAAATCACAATAAAGACAATCACAAACATCCATGCCCTAAGTGAAGGAAAACACCCTTTGGCAGGACTAGAACTCGCTCACTCTGGATTGGCACACATTATCCACCGAGGCTGACAGAAAATAGAATGGAGGCTTTAGAAATGCGATTGTGGAGGAGGATGGAGAAGGTGAAGTGGACAGAAAGAAGGAAAACAAAAGAGATATTGCTCGGTATGGTGGGTAAGGAGATGGGAATGCTGGGAGAAATCATAAGGAAGCAGGAAAGATGGATGCAAAGTATATTGATTTGCAGTGGGATGTTAAAGACTGTGACAGAGAGGTGAACTCTTGGCAAGTGAGGAAAGGTCAGGAATAGGATGGGGATATTGAATAAACTGAAGGGAAAAAGAAAGTTTCTGGAATTAAGTTTATTGAAGTGTAGGTTGCTGAAAGGTTGTCTTTTTGGGTGGAACTGGAATTTGTAATGACGATCAGTCTGATCCAAAACCTACCTCAAACAGTAGACCACCAATGACAATTAACATACTCAACATGAGATTTAGACTCTGTCAGATGATATGATGCCCCACTGGTATCCTATGATAAGGGGAGGTATTGGGCTCATAATTTGATTGCACAGGGACAAATACGAACATAAATATTGTTAATCAAAATATAAAAAGTTTAGACTAGTATATAAATTTATACATGGACTATATGTTACTGAACATATATGGACTACATGGACTATATGGGCTAGAGGTTGGGAAAATTTCAACTTACCTGCCTGGCTTGTTAATGTATTTCTGCAATCTAGCTTTAACTTCATCGTATGTCAAAAATGCTACATAGCCTGGATGTGTAACAGCCAAGATTTGCCAATTTCGCAGTAGGGTGGTCCATGGTTGAAAGAGTCTGAAAATGATTGTAATTAGTGATATAAATAAGCTTAACTTCAAATTGCCAAATTCCAATTGCCTAAGATTACATATAATGGTTAAGGATAATCTAGATTTACTTCCAAATTCATTCTTGTAAGACCTTGGGATGTGAGGGCAATTTTTAGCTTATGTTTTGATGAGAATACGTTATACTGATAGTGCAGCTAAAGCAATCTATTGGCTTATGGAAAATTTGCAATCAATTAACACTAAAAATAATCAGAATCCAATATACATAAATACAAACACATAAGTGTGAGTGTGATTATATATATATATAATCACACACACACATATGTTTGTATTTATACACACACATACACATAGATATATATACACACACACACAAACATACATACACACCCACACATATATATACGTGGTCTACCTAAAAATTATGTGAACTGGTGCAATCTGGCTGCCATGGTGCGGACTATAGCCCCTCGCCTGAGACCCAATAAGCCATCTGTGCTTGGCCAATTGTTGAGCTGTGCATATGGTGTGAGTTTTGTTTTTGTTGTCCTTGTTTTTACTGTTTTTCGAAAATGGAAATTGATGAAATCACCGAGCAACGAATCAACATCAGGTTTTTTGGTGAGGTGCGGTAAAAGTTATCAAGAAATTAATGAAACAGCTGTTTACAGTGATAATGCTCTGAAGAAAACAACCATTTTCAAGTGGATTGAGGATTTTAAAGATGGGTGACAAGACGCCCATGTAGGTTGTCCCGACCTAGCAAAATGCAAGGTCAGGACGACCTACAACCACCTGTGCTGACAACAACATTGATCGTGTGCGGTACCTTGTCCTTATCGATCACCGACAAACAGTCCGAAAGATAGCTGATGAACTGAATTTAGGAAAATCAACAGTGCACACTATTTTAACCGAAGATGATGGATGGATCCTTCACCATAACTATACACCTGCACATTCAGCAATGATTGTTTCCCAGTTTCTGGCAAAAAATTCAATCACCATCCTTGATCATCCTCCTTATTCACCTAATCTTGCCCCTGTGACTTTTTCCTATTCCCAAAATGCAAAAATGCGATGAGGGGACATCACTGACAAGAGGTGGACACAATAAAGCAAGAAACGATGAGAAAACTAAAAAGCCTAACTGCCGAGGACTTCCCAAAAGGGTGCTTTAAACAGTGGAAAAGAAGATGGAATAAGTGCATAGCAACACATTGAGAGTACTTTTAAGGAGACAAAATCGATGTAAACTAAATTTGCCACAATAAAGCATTAATGGCGTAAGTTTCCGTCATATTTATTGGACAGGGTACAACGAAAGTATATGTGTGTGTGTATATATACCCACATACACAAATATATAAAAAAATCTCAATATTCATTATTTCATCTATTCATCATCAATGCAACGAATTCGACGCCGATCTGTTCTCAGCCAAGTTCACCACCATTCTGCTGGATACGTATGTATATTCAAATAGACGCTATGTACATCATTGTTAGAAGCATAATGACACCTGCACAACTCTTTTAGATAAGCAATAAATAAGCAGAGTGAATGTTCATATCCATTTTTCTTTAATAATTTCAATGTTCCTCATATCAACACATACAATCTAGTGTTTGTTTGAATGAGCATAGTCAACTGCCTGTCCTTTTTTTGGAGAACTCTACCATTTAACAAGCTCCAATGCAAAATAGAAATAGAATGAACCGTAGCTATTGCAGACTAGATGGAGTCAGGGGTTTTTTGGGATTTGAGAAATCTGCATTTTCCAGGGTTTCGATACAAGTAACCCCATTGAACATGTTCCCCTTGAACCTTGTGCACTGATGATTGCAGACAATGTTTAATGACTACATATGATGTAAATGTGTCCAAAAACATAAAACAACCCATTAAAATATGAAACTAACTTATTTTTAAAAAAATTTCATATGTTCACCTAAAATTAAGCCTGTTATTTATCTTAAGTGTCTCAAAAAACCAATGCTAACGAATGCTAAATTGAGCAATCACATTCATCTAATTTATTTCAATTATTAAGATAACTAATCAATCTAGTATTTATTTAAATAAAGAACAGCTCAACTTCTGAAATATAGTATTAGTTTTCCTTTGTAATTTTCAGTTTTCATGATGCAATGTAACATTGTCACTGTTCTTCAGCTTACTTAAATTTTACCATAATGGTTGTTGCTGCTTAAATATTTAAGAATACAAGTATTGCACTTGTATCACAGCCAATGTTCTGGAGTGTTGCAAACAATTTGGTAAATGGTAATTAAATTCCATTATACTTTAATGAAGCTTCCTTGGATGAATGCTGTTCACGGAATTAATCAGCTGCTGATTTAATGATTATTGCCGCTAGACCGTTAGTTTCAATTTTAATGCAATATTTCTATGGAATTGAATAATTTGGGATTTTCACTCAATGCTGGTTACTTTAAAAAAGCAATTTTATTTAATTCTTAGGGAATCCCAGAGCAACGATTTGGTATTCTTAACTAAGGGACACCCATTGAGTAACATTGACAATTGATGTATTTCCTGGATTATTTTTAACTAGAGTGAGGTATTACATTATTCTCTTCAGCACTTGAGGCTGTCTCCATTAGTCCAAGGCAACACTCTTCAACTTGGGGCTATGATCAGCATTGGCAAACAGAAGGGTAGACACCCTCCCTTTACTTTCAACTGGGAACCTTGGAATCACTTTGTAAAGCTGGCTTATTTTTTGTCAAAGCTATTCAGTACACGCCCATTTCATTTGTATTACTGGAAATTATAATCAGTCATCAGTGCTAGCAAATGTTTCATATATGGTTTAACTCCACTGCTTATTAATCCTCATGATGCACATTTATTGTAATAGCATGCCTCCTAAACCACCAAAACCCACTCAGTACTAGCAATGAAGCTCTATTCACACAAGTTTATTATGATGTTGTATATTGCATGTTAGTGCCACACATTTGAACTCCACATGATCATTTATGTACATTACATCTGTGGATGGCTTTTTGCTATCTGGCAACTTATGGTGACACAACATCCCAGACTTGAAACCTCCTTTTGTGGAAATTAAATTCACACCCAGGAGCACATGAATGGGGAGCCAGATTGTCATCTTTTTCTCAGATAGAATAGTGTGTAAAGCAATACCAAACTCTCAACAGAAACTCAATTTCTCCCTCTTTACCCTTAAGTAAAGGAATTGTCCACCAGATTTCAACATCCCCCTACCAATCAAAATGTTCTGCATCTGTCTTCCGTGTTTCCTTTTGACTTCTCGCGACAATGCTTCCATGTTTGTTTCCTTTCCACCCACTATGCCTTTCCCAGCATTCACCACACCCACAAACTACCCATGCTTATCGTCTTGCATCAACTACCATGCTTCCCCGCCATACAAAACCACACTCCATTAAATTTTGACAATCAGGTTCTTAACAATCTTGCTCAACCATCCTGTTATCAATTCTCTCTTCCTATGAAAAGCTTCTTTGCCTTCTAATCTCCCTAATACACTGACCATTTTTGTCCAAAACACTTTGAAACTATTCCACTTACTCTATATATATATATATATATTCAAACTTGAAAATCCCGCCATACAGCATTCATTCAAACATAGAAATAGGTATAAGGAAAGGGGATAGGAAAACACATAAAAGGCGAACACAGGACATGTGGGGAAGGCGGTTTTTGTGCAGATCACGAAAGTAAAAATATTTCCTTATCCGGGATTTGAACCACGGACCTTCCACTTTCTGGGCGGATGCTCTACCAGTTGAGCTAATAAGGAAACCTGATATACATTGAGATCGGCGATCTTCCCTTCCGACTTCCCCACATGTCCTGTGTTCGCCTTTTATGTGTTTTCCTATCCCCTTTCCTTATACCTATTTCTATGTTTGAATGAATATATATATATATATAGAGCGTTGGACTACTGACCGGAGGGTCCCGGGTTCGATTCCCGGGCCAGGCACTCTGGGCACCTGCAGCTCCATCCAAGCTATGTGATTTTTCGGGTATCAGATCTTCCTAGGAAACCATAACCGGCATAGTACATTAAGGAACTGGCCCCCCTACCCTGATGTGTGAATTTCACATGCCGTCAGGCTTAGTACCAAATCTTCCTGGTAAACCATAACCGGCACAGGGAAAGGAACTGGCCCCCCTACCCTGATGTGTGATTATTCACAAGCCGTTGGGCTTGGTCCATGGGTGAGCTCTACCATCACCTACTAAACCGACCTTTGGGTTGATTACTGTGTTTTTATATGCATATGTATATAGTCCTGGTTTTGTATATGTACATTCCCGGTCAAGGAAACATTTGCAATTGTGATCTGCTCAATTCCAGCTTCCCCACCTCCAGATTATAGATTCCAGCTCTGGCATCTTTTATTTAAATATTTACTCAAGGTTTTTGCAGTTAATTCCCCTATCTTTGAAAAAGGTTGATTTTACAACACACGGCAGAAGTTTAATTGAAAAAGTTGGCATGAAAGGGAGAAGCGTGTGCCGCCCAGAGAATACACAGAATGATGGTCTTGTTACAAAAAACCAAAGTTCATCCATCACTCTACGCTTTCTCAAACATCACTCATTTAACACTGAGAATTCATAATGACATAATAAGAATTCATAATAAAACACTAATAATTCATAATAACACAAATTCAAAATTAGTCAACTTACCTAACCCCATTGACTAGATGTTCAAACAGATAACTTTCATTGCAAAACTAAATCAAAAACTCATTAATACAAGACATCAGTTGAATTCTCTGAAGAAAATTTTAGGGTTAACTACTGAACACCTCAGAAATTTTTAAATCAGCAAATAAAAGCACGG